>VYXF01002088.1:112613-123972 GCA_013397295.1 Polioptila caerulea | reverse complement strand
CCCGCCGCACAGGCGGGGTCTGTCCCGCCGGGGACCGCTGGGTTCGAGAGGTGAGAGAGGCGCGCTGCCGGTAGTTGGCTGTAGCCGTGGTACCCTGGGGATGCCAGGTAATACGAGTTCCGTGTAGAACAAAGTAAACGTGGACAGGAGGCGCTGGCGGCATCCCTTGAGTCCTTGCAGTAATGTGTGGAGTTGGCAGTGCTGAAGTTTTTTGGCTGTACCCAGAGAACTGGATTTCTGCACATTCCGGAGTATGCTTCTGCTCCATTCATTGTGAGCTGAGACACATGTGGAGATGCAATTATGTGGTTTATAGCTGCACAATGCTGCAGGGCAAACCCGGCATCACGTTAAGAGTCACTTTACCCAGCTATGGTTGGGTACGGAGGATTCTACATTTATATATACGGGGGAGAGAGGAGTTTGTATCATGGCACTGAAAAAGGTACCGAAAAGTACTCCTGTTACTCAGAACCATCAGCTAGTTTAGATCCTCTTATTGTACAAGGATTTTTGACTGAATATTGTGCTTCAAAGTAAAAATGTGCTAGCAATAAGCTGAATCTCCTTTAGTATCATATGGTCTCTATGCCAGCTACTGAAATTTCATTAAGAAAATAATGATGTATATTTTCTGTATGTCTTTCCTTTTTATTAAGGACATTTCCATAAAAAGGATCTTTAACTTTTAAAATTTCTTTTCCCTTCACCTGATGTCACATTTTACTTCTGCCATCAAGAGCAGACCCAGAAGAAGTGTTACAAGAATCAGTCAAAAATTCTGATTTTCTATGTATTGTTGCTGTTTATGGCATTTCATGAGGAAAATTGCACTATTTATAGTTGATAAATGTAATTTCCCTAATAATTGGTACTTTTTACTTTATTCATAGGAGTTATGCTGGAGAGGAGAGGGTTATTGTGGCTTGCTGTCTTGATAACCCTGTGGGTTTCCTCAAATGCTCAGGGTAAGTTCAGACACTTAACTGGATACAGACTAACTCCCAAATTTAAAAGTTGTAAAGTGTTGGCCTACCTGAACCACGGTGGGCCAAGTAATGATAAAGGATGCTTTTCAGAAGTGCCTGGAGTATTTTTGGTAGCTAATACCTTGCCAGTGCTAAATTAAGATTTCTTAATATATTTCAAAATTGCTTTCTTTAGAAATTATTGAATAAAATTTATATAAACCCAGAAATAATTGATATTATGCTTCTCTGTGTGGTGGAAATGTATGGTGAAAGTAACATAAACAGAATGACTGAGTGGGATGAACATTTTAAAAAGATAGAGGTAGGGATTTGTTTGGTTTTTGGGTTTAATATGGAAATGGACAATTATAGACTATAATAAGTAGAATACAAATTGGCACAGTGCCAGACCCTCATTTACATCTGGTTTCTTGGTTGCAGTCTTTAAAAAGAAAATATCTTCTTTTTGGGTCACCTTGTAGGCACATGCATTCTCATAATTTGATTTTCCATTATCTGATAATCAGTATATAGAAACTGCCTCAAATTCCTTATACATTCATGTATATTAAAAATATTTAATGAATAAATTGCTACATGCATCCATGTGGGCACATACATGGCCTACAGCACATATATATATATGTGTGTGTGTGTATATATGTACAAGTATTTACTATGTAGTGCTATAAAATACGAAGCCATATGTATAAATGTATAATAAAAAGTATTTGTATGCACAGAAGGAGAGAATTGTCATGTCAGTGAAAATGTCAGGTAGAAAACACGATTCACTTGCCTGCTTGTAGGAACAGTTCCATTTGTGGAGGCGGGAAAGTGCTGGGTTTACTCTTGCTGGTCCTGAATGTCTGTCATATAATTGCAGTCACTAAGTATACTGTACAGAGCTGTTTCTTGTAAGACTCTTTGTGGACACATTGTCACACACTGTTAACTTTTTTCAGATGGTGACAAGGAAGAGGAGACTACCTTTGATTTACTCCAAGTCAGTAACATAAACCGAAAGACAATTGGAGCAAAGGTGTTCCGGGGCCCAGACCCCACGGTGCCAGCATATCGTTTCATTCGGTTTGACCATATACCTCCATGTAAACCGGAGAAACTAAAAAAGATCCTAAAACTAACACGGCAGAATGAGGGCTTTATCCTTTCAGCCACCCTGAGGCAGGACAGGCAATCTAGAGGCACTATCCTTGCTTTAGAGGGTCCCGGCATCAGTGAGAGGCAGTTTGAGATCATTTCCAATGGCCGGGCCAACACCCTGGACCTTATCTATTGGGTGGATGGCTTCCAGAACGTGATTTCCCTGGAAGACGTGGACCTTGCTGACTCACAGTGGAAGAACCTCACCGTGCAGATAACAGGGGAGAACTACAACCTCTATGTTGGCTGTGACCTTATCGACAGCTTCATCCTGGAGGAGCCCTTCTATGAGCAGCTGAGAGCAGAGAGCAGCAGGCTGTACGTGGTGAAAGGGTCCACTCGGGAGAATCATTTCAGGGTAGGTGACCTGCTGAAGCTTGGGTCTCTGGTGTGGTGAGAAGGTAACTGCATGTAGTTTGGGAGGAGGCAGAAGGTGCAGTTTTGTTGTCCCAATGTCTCTTGGATTTGATGGGGTCATAGGGGTTCCCAAGCAGACTTTCTTCAGAGTGTGCTTTTGTTGGTTGCTGAATCAGTGTTGTGTGATTTTTGGGGCTCCTGAAAGCAGAGGCAAAGCAAAGTCTAAATCCAGAAGAAGTGTGCAAAACCAATTTTTGGGCTTTCCTATGCAAGCAACCCTTTTCTCTTTCAGATATAAGCCTTCTAGGGATGTTGGGGTTTTGTGGTGATTTGTAGAATTTAAAAAAAAAAATTCTTGAAGAACTGTTTTTCCTTTGAAATACATCTATTCAAATCATGAGAAGATGTCAATATTTTTATTTTTTATTTGAAAGAAGAAAATAAAGAATTTTTAATGGAGCTGAAGCATATGGTGTTGGTCCATCCTGTAAACAGAACATCCTGGTCTGCCATTTTGAATGTTTCTTTTCAATTTCAATGTAAAAAAGAGGAGAAATTAAAAAAAATAAATAGAATAAAAAGTTTTGATCAATCCTGTAAATGAAATTATTTTCTTTTTGTGGAAAACATTTGATATGAAGCAATTGTAAGCTTTCTGTTTTTCCTATCAAATGAAAATGACCTTCTGCCTCATATAATCTAATGATGTGATCTGGCCCAACTGCTTTAAGAATGGCTTCTTTTCAGTCACAGATGAAGTCAGACTTGAACTCCTAGCTCCAAAAATTTTTGAAAGCCCTTTCTTTCTCATCATGTCATGCCATCTAGTTTTCAGCCAGAGCCTGACATGCTGGAGTTTGGCTCCATGGGATGACCAGCTTTTGGCAGGGTCTACAGAAGCTCTTGCCCACAGTCTCTCCATTCCTGCCTCCATGACTAAGTTACTCCATCAGCAGTGCTCATACAACTGAGCTGAAGCTGTACTTTTAAGTGGCTCACTGAAACAATTTGGTTTTAAATTATTTTTTATTTTTTTGGATTAATTTTTTTCTTCTTTGAGGTTTTTTTTTTTTTGTTTTTTTTTTTTTCCCCAAGTGAAAGAGATACCAGTCTAGTTTTAGAGTGTTGTCTCAGGGTAGTGTCAGCACAACTGAGAAGGCAGTGAACTGTGGTGCATAGGAGCAACAGGCTAAGGATGGAAGTATGATGGTGCAGGACAGTTGGCTTTGACCCTATTACTGATCTAAAGTTCACTGTGAAAATGGAGATGTGAGCTTGTAGCAGATTAATGTCTTTTTTTATGACATGTTTCAGAACATACCTAGCTTTGTGGCTTATAATACTGAAATTGTATATAACAAAGCTATAACCACTTTTTTCCCCTGTGTATCAGGTTTTTTAATGCTTTGTAGATAGTTTTTTATGTATTTGCTTATGTCTGAGTCCAGTCAGTAGCATGGAATTGAGAGAGATCAGTTATTAGTTAATCAAAAATTGATCTTACTGCTTTTAATTGCTTTTTAAAATTATTATTACAGGGCCTTTTGCAAAATATTCAGTTAATCTTTGATACTTCAATAGAGGATGTTCTGCGTAAGAAAGGATGCCAGAGAAGCCAGTCAAGTAAGGCTTTTGTTATCTTGTTAATACTGTTGAGTTGAATCTGAAAATTAGAAACATCAGCCATGAAATATTATCCTAAACCCATGCAACAGAAATGAAAAGGAGAATGAGTTGCTTTTTGTTGGTAATGGGAGCTTATATGTTTATATGATGTCATTTCTACTCTCTAGTCTATTAGTTTAGTTCAGTTACTTAGGTTTATAACTCTGAGCTTCTGGTTTTAAGTTGGGAAAAAACATGTTGAGCAATAAATTAGATACTGAAGGAAAAAAAGAATATGTAGGAAAATATATATTTTCTAGCATGAGTTTTCTGCAATTCTTTGCACACGAGACAGGTAGTGCTGGTTCTAAATTCTGCTGCTGACTGTCAATGGGCCCACAAACTAGTCTGCCATTCTTAAAAACACTGAATTCCTTGGCAATAGGCTTGAAAGAGGCTTTGGGTTTGACTCCCAAAGTATTGTTAATCAGATAAACCTCAGGAAAATAAGAAATCAAAGGAATAGCTATGGAAGGAACGTATGTCACGGGCTGACATGTGTTCTTGTTAGTCCAGTTCATGCTTACCCTGCCAGGAGGGGAGCACTGTGTGTGTAGGAATGTAGTGGATTCCCCATAAAAGAATTAGGATTATTTATCAAATATGTGCTAAGGTTTTGGACTCAAGCTCAAGAGGTGCTGGCTGTTTTACTTCCCAGTGATTGTAGCTGACAAGAGCTCAGTCAAGAATCAGAGCCAGCTCAATCTGTCAGAGGAATATCATGGGTGCACAAGACAGGACTTCAGGGTTTTGTTTGAAACTCCTGCCACCTGAAATGCCATTATTTCTGTTACGTTGCTAAAATACGTGACATACAGAAAATCAGTTAAGCAGATTGAACTAAATTTTTTTCCCTGTTTATGCAAAACCCAGAAACTAAACCACAGCAGACCTTGACTTCTTCAAAGGAGTACTAAATGTTTTGAAATATCACCAAGTAAAAATGGGATGTTACTGTACTTCTACTGTGAAGAGGAACCAATGGGAGCCTAAAGGAATGATTGAATTCTTCATGCTAATACATACCTTAAGAAGACTTCTTGTAGAGCTATAAGCTGCTGATAACCAACAGATATTTTCTTAATGTATTTTTATCACATCTGTCAATTGCCAAATTTTCAGTTCAGATTTGGAGTTTTTGTTTTATCCTTCCTGGGAATTATTTAGAAGATAATTGACAATATTTCTGCTTTTACCTTGCAACACCAAGCAAACACTGGAAGATGGAAATTTCTTGTGCAGTAAAAGAAAGGAACTAATAGAACAGTGAGACCATCAACATTACTTGAGAGGTTTTTCATGTGCATGTCAGATTCTGACGTTGCCTGTCTAGCTTAATTACGTGGTCACAGAATGGGTCAGGTTAAAAAGGACTACAGGACGTCATCAGTGTAACCTCCCTGCTCAAGCAGGGTCATCCAAGAGCACCTAGTGCAGGATTGTGTCCAGATGGTTCTTGAACATTTCCAGTGAGGGAGACTCCACAACCTCTCAGGACAAGCTGTTCCAGTGCTTGGTCACCTGCACAGTAAAGTTCTTCCTCATATCCAGGTGGAATTTCCTGTGCATCAGTATCTGCCCATTTCCTCTTGTCCTATTGCTTGGCACCACTTAGCAGAGCCTGGCTCCATCCTCTTTAGATATTTAGACACCTTGATGAGGTCCTCTCTCAGTTCTCTCAGCCTTTCCTCATAATAGGTAGGCTCCAATCCCTTAATTAACTCTGAAGTCTGTGGCTCGACCCAATCCATATCTTTCTTGTACTGAGGAGCCTAGAATTGGACACCACTCCAGATGTGGCTGAGGATGAGGAGGGGGAAGAATGGTTCTTCTTTGTCCATCTCTCCAGCCTGTTGAGGTCCTTCTGAAGGTCTGCACAGCCCTCTGGGGTATTGGTCACTCCTCCCAGCTGTGTGTCATCTGTGAACTTGCTGAGGAGGCATCCATCCCTTCATCCAAGTCACTGAGGGATGGTTTAAACAATACTGGGCCCAGTATTGAAACTTGGGGGATGCTGCTAATGACAATTACCACAGTTGAAAAGCCATGAATGACGTTACTGACCACAAGGTATTTTCCCATTTTCATGGCTCACTTGTTGAGCTGAAGTACAGGCATTAAGATGGCATATTTATGTGTTAATGTCCCATGACAGCAAGGCTGATGTTACCAATGAAGTTCCCTCAGCCCTAAGGGCAAAAACGGAGACAGGACTGTGTTTTCCCAATGTATCTTTAAGCCTAGTATGGGAATGTGACATATTGTGAAATGGTGGCTTGGGAATGCTGTTTTGTTGAGGGTTGGAAAGTATGTCTGTAGTGTGCTGGCTGCAAATCCTTTAGGCAGGATTTATACACTGCACTGGATAGGAAAGATGACAAAAACACACCTAAATAGACACATCAATAAAATCCCTTCTTGAACTCTATCAACAGAATGATATTTACATATGTGAGAGTATGCACATTTTGCTCTTCTGGTTTCTCATTTTAATCATCTGGTCCTTAGGAAATTAGCAGGAAGCCAGCAGCAGAGAACTGATTTCCCAGTGATCCCCAGGCATCTTCTTTCAGTCACTGCCAAGTACCAGTAGGAAGTGAGGATTTAGTTCCTCTAACATAGTTTTGGTTTATGTTTCCTGCTGAGATTGCAACTTTATTAATGTCCTCAGAATGTTCCGGTCAAGGCACACTCCATTTTGGCTTGAAAAATATGAAATTAATGATCTGAGAAGTGCTGTGGGGGGATCTGAGAAATCTAGTATTTCAGTGTGGTAGGAAAATTGCATTCTTTCCAGGGAATCAAAAAGCAGCTGAAATAAACTGTTATGACACAGAGAGTTCTGATTTGCTATGTGGTTTTCTCCCATCCTGTAAATGAAGCTGGACAATTGCTTCAACTTTGGAAAACTGTGGACAATTTTTTGTAGACCTTGGCCAGTGGCAGATGTTTCATAGCTAATTTAAAAGCACATCAAGTCAATAATTTTAAGTTTGGTTGAGAAGTGATCACTTAATGTCATATTGTGGGTTGGTTCTTTGTTCTTTTATTTTTAGCCTTCCAAATGAATGAAGAATACTTTGCTCCTGTTTTCATTTCCTTTTATATTTATATATAACACTTCACATTGTATGGTAAAGCATCAAATCAAGCCCTTAACATTTCTCAAGTTTTGCCACCTATGGTGATTTGTCAGCACTGAGTGATATTGGGGTTTTGACACGTGTTTTATGGCACATGTTCCTGTGCTGATTTCTTCTTTTTAAATTGCTATATCCTTTGCTTGTCTTTTCTCTTTGGTAACCTTGAGCTTTTCCAACATCACTAAATCTGGTAAATAAGTTTTTCTTAAAGGATAGGGAAGTAGGGATTGCTGTGTAGCTGATACCAACTTTGAGTTTATCATGGAGTCCTTAGAGAAAGCATCCATGGAGTCCATAAGACATTTACCTGATGGAGATTTAAGTGCTTAACAGAACTTAGACTGTTTTATTTAATTATCTATGTGCTTTTTTATTAATTAAAATAATGCTTTCTGTTGTGTTACTTTGCAGGAATTTACTGTAGACAGGGATGTCTTTTAAAATTATATTAGAGCATGTCCAGTTCTCCCTGTCTAATGCATGCAAAGTTCTGTTTTAATTACAATCTGCCTTTTGGAGGAATGTTTGGAGTGACAAATCAAATAATCTGTCTGATCTTAGCTTGACCTTCATTTCACTTCAGAATGAAACTATTTTTATAACAGCCCCTCTGAGCTTAACATTGGGCCGTGCAATATAGAGCAGCCCAAAGTCTGGTATACATTGCACAATGGTCCAAATTTGATCCAACCATGGAATTTATGGGCAGAAAAAGGAAAATGATTTTTTGCAAGGAAACTCTTTCTCCTGCCTTCTTCTCTACCTTGAGGAAATGTGATAGGTAATGAAAAAATCTGAAACCTTTTATTTCTGAGCTGATGAAATAGGTTTGCTTTTTTGATACTGTGTCCTTTTGTTAGCCTTCTTCATAAATGAATGTGTTGCCTTGCCAGCAATTTTGAAGTAAGGGCCATGTGAGACATGGCTTGGCTCTTAATTTTGAAAAGGGAAAGCCTATAATTGGAACCAGCTGACATCTAACCTCTCTTTTATACATGGGTATAATAAGCATGAAGCTGTGCCAAAATAGATGTGTTTAAACCCTACCCATGGGTGCCAATCTGTGATTTCAGCAGGAATCTGTAATCTGTGGAAGAGCTTTGTATATGCTGCTCTTCTCTTTCGTTCTCTTGCTACCAGCTGAAGTGAACACCATCAACGAGAGCACTGAAATCCTTCACTTGAGCCCCGCTGTCACAACCGAGTTTGTGGGTGAGAAACCGGAGAAGGCCGAGTTCTGTGACCGCTCCTGTGAAGAGCTGGGATCGATGTTCACAGAGCTCACGGGCCTGCGCATCGTGGTGAACAACTTGGCT
This sequence comes from Polioptila caerulea, assembly GCA_013397295.1. Taxonomy (NCBI): domain Eukaryota; kingdom Metazoa; phylum Chordata; class Aves; order Passeriformes; family Certhiidae; genus Polioptila; species Polioptila caerulea. Next base: position 115,356 of record VYXF01002088.1, on the reverse strand, counting down.
GATAACCTCCAAAAAGTGGTGGGTACCTGCAAGTCTGGAGAACTGACAGAGGTCTCCTGTGCAGTGCTCTTCCCTTCCTTATTTTGTGCTGGGGCATTTAATAGAGCTTTCTGTATTACATTTGAACACCTGTTATATGTTACCTGTTATATACATAGATATATGTATATCTACATATATGTAAAGATGTCCTCTTTTTATTGAGACTAGTTTGGTAGTTCTTAAGTATTTAACACTTTAATCAAGGCTTGGTTTTCACAGACTGGGTTTAAAAGAGCACATACGCACATGCACTCACACAGAGGGGAAATCCTTCTGTAGGTTTGGAAATTGAAACCTAGCAATCCCAGCCTTGCTTGCATACTGTTAAAGCCTTATTACCATGTTTGCACCATTTATAAATACATAAGTAAGTGGCTACATGGGGTACCTAAACTACAAGTAAATGCATGGGATTTTCACAATTGAAGTATGATGGTGATGTTTTTCTGAAGTCTTCTCCTCTTCTTGTTCTGAATCAGCTAATTATTTTTGAAGGAATTTTATTAGTATGCCATATGTGGCAGGACTAAAATTTTTTCACTTAAAGATGAGCTGTACTAGAGGAAAGCAAAATGGCTAAGGACAGATTTCCCTTAGTATTGTGTGACTGTGTTTATACCATTACTAGAAAAATTGCTGTGCAGGACTGCAGTGCTTAAGATCATCTTCCTTATGTACATAAATATGTAAAAATACATTTCTGATGGAAGAATTAAGTCCAATTGTGTCTCAGTTTTGTCTATTTAAAATAGTTTACTTATGAAATTTTTTTTTTTTTCATTAACTTCATCTTCTAGTCCGAAGAGAACCAAATTATGTGGGAATTAATTGGGCCTAACAAAACACTGAAGAGCCAACCAGTCTGCTGGCAGGATGGCCGTGTCTTTGCAGATAATGAAAGCTGGATTGTGGATAGCTGTACCAAATGCATTTGCCAGGTAAGGTTTTGGAAATATTCTTCTTCTCTGCAGAAATGGAGTTCCAGCTCAAATGTCCACATCAGGTCACATTTACTTAGAGCTTGCCTGGACTTAATGAGGTTTATAAAAAGTAGTCCCCATGTCCATGATGGAAGAATTTAAAATATTTCCACTCATGAAATTTTCCCTGATGCCCACCTTCATTTACCTCTTTGTAAGCATAAATCAGTAAATTGATTTCTTTGCCTTTAGGATTCCAAAATTGTGTGCAATCAAATCACCTGCCCAGCAGTCTCCTGTGCTGATCCAGCTTTTGTTGAAGGTGAATGCTGTCCAGTCTGCTCTCACTGTGAGTATTTAGCTGAGGAGAGAGATAGATAGTCTTTGGCATTATTTAAAATCACTACTACTGTTTTTGAAAACTCAAAATAGGTAAGGTGTCAAGGCAGGTAAAATCAAATATAAAACTGTACATATACCAAGATCTTGCAAAGTAACTTGGGTGCTTGAAGTTACCCTCTGAAGGACTTGGTCTGTCTTGACTGATTATATTGGTTGCTTAGAATTAAGATGACCTGCTTAGCTACCTTGGGCATAAAATGTTGAAAGCATGCTTCTCCCCAGTCATGTTTCACATTTTTTTACCCATTCAGAGCATAGGGCATATTCTTGCAATGTGCTCTTGATCACATTCACCATTATGCAGCTTTCAAAGGTGGGGCATCATCTCATCATTCTGACCTATATTCTGAAGCCAAAGGCGGTTTGGACTCAGGTTTTGGCTCAGTCCATTCTAGAGAGAAGATGTTCTACCGTCAAAGATCAATGCTTCGTGCAAACACACTGCACACAAGTTCATGAAGATTCAGGATTCTTATCTGAACTAACCTCTCATTACACCATAACTAACATATATTACACCGTAATTCTGTAATGTCAGTGGCAGCTTGGGAGAGCAAAATTAGAAAGGAAGAGATCTAAACGGTTAAGTACATATTCTGCAGAAAAAGAGGATATATTCTAAATAGAATAATGGAGCAAGTTTCAAAGCTAAGCACGTTTTCTTCCCTTTTGCTCCGCAGCTGATGACAGTGAGGAGGGCTGGTCACCATGGTCAGACTGGACAAAGTGCTCAGTTACCTGTGGCTCTGGCACGCAGATGCGAGGAAGGTCGTGTGATGTCACCAGGAGTGCTTGTACAGGCCCACACATCCAAACAAGGATGTGCAGCTTTAAGAAATGTGACCATCGCAGTAAGTAATAAATTTCTTCCTTTTATAAGCTTCTTTGGACATCTCAAAGCAAAACCAACTTTAGTCAGGACAGTACATACTTGAGAAATCCTATATGCACAATTAAAGTAGTTGTCATTAGATTCTTTGCCAATGTTCCCCTTTCAAATTTTCCTCTCTTACCTGACAATTTAATAGGTTGGTACATTCTGGGTTCAGCTATGTTAAAAAAAAAAGAGGATGATGAGTGATCCTTTCTTTAACATTATGAACTAGAGTCTTTTGTTTGAACTCAGTTTGGAGACAACACTTAGTTTGTAAACATAATGTGCAATGCTTTGTTTGCGTCTGCCATTCATTGATTGTTTGGCCATGCCATTAACTTAGCTGTGTTTAGGAATACAATAATCATGGGAAATTTCTGCAAAATATCAAACTACTTTTATATTTAAGGCACTTACAAGGATGATATTCCAGAAGTGTAGTTAATGCTATTGCAAGTACCTGTGATATCCAGGCTAATATAGTACCTAAAGCGGTATCTAGCAG
>VYXF01002088.1:29901-111935 GCA_013397295.1 Polioptila caerulea | reverse complement strand
TTTGAAAACTCAAAATAGGTAAGGTGTCAAGGCAGGTAAAATCAAATATAAAACTGTACATATACCAAGATCTTGCAAAGTAACTTGGGTGCTTGAAGTTACCCTCTGAAGGACTTGGTCTGTCTTGACTGATTATATTAGTTGCTTAGAATTAAGATGACCTGCTTAGCTACCTTGGGCATAAAATGTTGAAAGCATGCTTCTCCCCAGTCATGTTTCACATTTTTTTACCCATTCAGAGCATAGGGCATATTCTTGCAATGTGCTCTTGATCACATTCACCATTATGCAGCTTTCAAAGGTGGGGCATCATCTCATCATTCTGACCTATATTCTGAAGCCAAAGGCGGTTTGGACTCAGGTTTTGGCTCAGTCCATTCTAGAGAGAAGATGTTCTGCCTTCAAAGATCAGTGCTTTGTGCAAACACACTGCGCACAAGTTCATGAAGATTCAGGATTCTTATCTGAACTAACCTCTCATTACACCATAACTAACATATATTACACCGTAATTCTGTAATGTCAGTGGCAGCTTGGGAGAGCAAAATTAGAAAGGAAGAGATCTAAACGGTTAAGTACATATTCTGCAGAAAAAGAGGATATATTCTAAATAGAATAATAAAGCAACTTTCAAAGCTAAGCATGTTTTCTTACCTTTTGCTCCGCAGCTGATGACAGTGAGGAGGGCTGGTCACCATGGTCAGACTGGACAAAGTGCTCAGTTACCTGTGGCTCTGGCACGCAGATGCGAGGAAGGTCGTGTGATGTCACCAGGAGTGCTTGTACAGGCCCACACATCCAAACAAGGATGTGCAGCTTTAAGAAATGTGACCATCGCAGTAAGTAATAAATTTCTTCCTTTTATAAGCTTCTTTGGACATCTCAAAGCAAAACCAACTTTAGTCAGGACAGTACATACTTGAGAAATCCTATATGCACAATTAAAGTAGTTGTCATTAGATTCTTTGCCAATGTTCCCCTTTCAAATTTTCCTCTCTTACCTGACAATTTAATAGGTTGGTACATTCTGGGTTCAGCTATGTTAAAAAAAAAAGAGGATGATGAGTGATCCTTTCTTTAACATTATGAACTAGAGTCTTTTGTTTGAACTCAGTTTGGAGACAACACTTAGTTTGTAAACATAATGTGCAATGCTTTGTTTGCATCTGCCATTCATTGATTGTTTGGCCATGCCATTAACTTAGCTGTGTTTAGGAATACAATAATCATGGGAAATTTCTGCAAAATATCAAACTACTTTTATATTTAAGGCACTTACAAGGATGATATTCCAGAAGTGTAGTTAATGCTATTGCAAGTACCTGTGATATCCAGGCTAATATAGTACCTAAAGCGGTATCTAGCAGCTGAGACTGCTAGATGTCCAAAGGTTCATTTTGAACAAGTGTTTGTTTCATTGGAAAAGTTTAAGTAAAATGCCTGACATATTTGTTAGTCATACCTTGGTTACTGAAATTCCTAACAAAGCTGTTCTTGAGTACCTGACCTGGCATGCTGTGCTTCATAAGTGAAATGGTGGGAAAGAGATGAGGCATTCATCAGATGTGGTGAGAAGCTCATTAGAAGGCTAACCTCACAAGTGAGTTTGTATTACTGCTGCAGGTGGGCTGTTTGCTTGAGTTCTGCTCTTTCTCTGGCAGTACGTCAGGATGGTGGCTGGAGTCACTGGTCTCCCTGGTCTTCCTGCTCAGTTACCTGTGGAGTGGGAAATATCACCCGCATCCGCCTCTGCAATTCTCCTATTCCCCAGATGGGTGGGAAAAACTGTGTGGGGAATGGGCGTGAAACGGAGAAGTGCGAGAAGGTTCCATGTCCAGGTATGTGTGTGGTCTGGAATCAAAGGTAACACAATAAAATTCCAGCTGAATTCCTTCTCTTTTTTCAGATCTAAATGGCAGTGAATTTCTATGAAGGAAAATGCGATTTTATTTTAGGAGTGAAATTACATACAAGGGTGTTTTAAAAATGAAGACAACAAGGCAGGCAGAGGTTTTGTAAAGCTTCCAAGTTATAGTTTGGCTTTAAATATTAAGTTTGAGAAATTTCCATTTTAGAGAAATTTCTGCATATCAAAAATAAAAGGAAGCTTTCCTTTCTAAAAGGAAGCTGTCTGTATTTGTTAGGTGCAGACATAGAATCCCCCAATAGTCAGATTTCCTTGATATTTGTGCGTGCATTTTTTGCACATTCAACACAATTAATTGCTATTGTAATTCTTTCTTATTCGTCTACACTTTAAAATCTTTTTTAGAGATCTTTCATTCCCTACTCTTTCACTTTACTTTTATATAATTTTTCTCCTCTTTTTCTGTTTGCATATCCAGTGGGCATGGCATGCTTTTTTGAATTATTGGCCAAAAAAATGCCTATGAAGCAGTTGAGTATTGTTTTGACAAATAATTTGTTTCTGAAATTGCTGTCTAAGTGCAAACGTCTGCCCTCGTGTTTCTGTGTACATAGTGAGGAACTGTCTCTGGTGAAGAATGTGATGAAGAGTTGTTGTCACTGGCAGCAGGTGTCCCCACTTTATTGCCTGTGATTCTCTGCTCTTTTGCATTCATTCTCAGTGAATGGCCAGTGGGGTCCTTGGTCTCCATGGTCTGCCTGCACGGTTACCTGTGGAGGGGGAATTCGTGAGCGGTCTCGCCTCTGTAACAGTCCAGAGCCACAGTATGGAGGAAAGCCGTGTGTGGGAGACACCAAGCAACATGATATGTGCAATAAGAAGGATTGCCCAATTGGTTGGTATTCATTCTTATTTAGTCTGAGAAATTATTATTGCTGTTATCGCTTTAATGGGTAATTGTGAAGTGGCACTTACAGGAATCTGCTAATTGTACCTTTGTTTCACTAGAGGACATTTAACTATTTTGAGTGCTGTTTAGTGGGATTTTATATATTTTTGTGATACCAACTTTCTTGAACAAATATGACTTTCATAAATGGGGATTGAATGTGCTGTAATGTATTCAACTGGATGTAGCAATCTGTAATTTTTTCATATTAAATCAATAGTAATTAATCTTAAACGCACTTAATAACCCTAACTTTAGGGGTTTTATAAGAGTCTGTTGCATCAAGTGTGATTTAAGCTAATGACCAGAGAATACCTGTTTCTTCACTGAAGTTTTATGTGCCTTTCATGCTCCTTACTTACTTTTTGGTTTTGTGCATCCTTGTCAGATGGGTGTTTGTCAAATCCTTGCTTTCCTGGAGCAGAATGCAACAGTTACCCAGATGGATCTTGGTCATGTGGGGCATGCCCTGCAGGATATCTTGGCAATGGTACAGTCTGTGAGGACCTTGATGAGGTATTGGCTTTGCTTCCATTAACGTCAGGAAATCAACATGAAAAATGCATTATTTGGGAGTTACACAGCCATCTAATTGGTTTCTCCTTTCTCTCTTTACCTGCAGTGCATAGCTGTGTCAGATGTTTGCTTTAAAGTGAATCAGGTCCATCGCTGTGTGAACACAAATCCGGGTTTCCACTGCTTGCCATGTCCGCCACGCTATAAAGGAAGTCAGCCCTATGGAGTAGGGCTTGAGGTTGCCAGGACAGAGAAGCAAGTAAGTAATATTGAAGGGAATTTGATGGCTTTGAGTAATTCTCATCTGAAATATCTTTGAATGATGGTGTAAGATAAACTTGGGTGCTGAACAATAATAGCCTGAAATAAATAACTGTTGTTTCAGAGTATTTTTGTTTTGAGTAAAAAAACACTGAATTTGGGATTCACTTTTTTTAAGAATTTGATTTGCTTTAGGCATCTGCACAGTTGTACAGAGCCTAAAATTCCAGAAGCAAACATTTCCCTGCATTGCACTTCTTTCTCGTAGGTTAAAATACCTGTTCTGGAGGGTGGAGATTGAAGAATTAAGATTGTTTTTTCATAAATTTGATGCTGTTAATGTCAGTGTTATCAGACACATGCCTGAAGTTCTCGCTTCCTAAATACCATTGGGCCAAAGCTTATCAGTGGTGAAGGACCGCAGGAAATAGTAGTGAGGTAGAAGACTACAGTTTCCTAGAAAAGACAAAAATGTTAAAGTGGAAGTCATGATTTGCTTTCTCTTTGTTGCTGTTGAATCAATTTGTGGTTAGCTCAGCTTGTGAATTCTACATGTGACCCATCTGTGTAAGATTCTCAAATACTGTCAATGAAAAATGTAGTGATTAGAAGAGGTAACAAAAACCTACATGAAGTGAACACAAGAATTCCTTAGGGTCTCTTTGATTTAAGAAAATAAGATTGTCCTTTTATTCTGTCAGGCAGAACACTAAAGAAAAGAGGTGAGTACAGTCTCCTTTTTTTGCAGTTGCAGTTAATTTCTGGAGTTTAATGACATCTGGAAGAAGGCAGATACAGTTCTGAAATTATTAACCACTTTAATTGCTTTTTATATAATATGCATTTTTTCCTGTGGTTTATTTTAATTATTTTCATTGTATATATCTGTTGAAGTTGTGAACTGACAGAGCAGTGTGATGTACTAACCACAATCAAAACAAAGTTTCTTTCCTCAGACCTCTAAATAACTGGTCTGATTTTTACAAAGTTGAGGCACACACAGATGGCTGTGATTATCAGGTTTCAGTGAATATGCTCCATCATTTACAGGTGTGTGAACCTGAGAATCCGTGCAAGGACAAGACACACAGCTGCCATAAGTCTGCAGAGTGCATCTATCTGGGCCATTTCAGTGATCCAATGTACAAATGTGAGTGTAGGACAGGTTATGCTGGTGATGGACGCATCTGTGGTGAGGATTCAGATTTGGATGGCTGGCCTAATAACAACTTGGTCTGTGCTGCTAATGCAACATACCACTGTGTGAAGGTAGGTGAAAAAGGTTGATAAAAATACCATCTGTTAACAAAATTTTCACTTTTTTCTAAATAGTTGTGAGTAACCCTTTTAATTCATTAAGCTTTCAGTAAGCTTTGACAGTTACAGCATGCTCATTTTCTAGGAGATGCTGGGAAATGTTTATTCACTTAATCTGGTAAGATACAGTAAGGTATTCTCAAAATTAAATCCAGAGTCCTCTGCTTTGGATTTTTTCCTGCTCAGAATACATGGACAATTGGGATGCTTGTGAATTGAGTTAGCACACTGAGCAAGAATTGCCTAAAGCACGAATGTGAAGCACACAGCTAGTGAGAACCAAACAGGGATCTCAGGGCCCAGGTGGGTGTGAAATCCTACCTGCAGGTCTTGTAAAAAGACACTGACAGCCATGTAAGGGCTAGAGTTCAAAATGCTGTCTTGAACTACCCTTTCTTTTAAAGAGTTAAGCAGACCACACACTGAGAAAACTGGATTCAGAGCCTGAGATAATTTTTAACAATAGGAGCCTAAGAGAGGAATGAATGTGACTAATTAGAGGAGTCCTTCTTAGTGCCAAGGCTTATGGGGACAGGATGAGAGATTCAGCTTCTCTCACCCATCAGAGATCTGAAATCCCAGCTCTCACCCTCCCAAGGGGAATGACCTGACCTGCCTGCCAGCATTGGCTCTACACCTGGCAAATGGGACCTGTCCAATTTTGCTGTGCAGCTGTTCTGTTGTAGTGAACAACAAAACATTACTACACCAATGAAAAAAACCAGCAACAGTGAGCCTAAAAATGGTGGCATGTAGGTTTAGTAGGGTGTGTCCACGTGGCGTGTTCCCTGGGACCTGGTTCTGTGCTCATCTGAAGCACACACTAAGTCCTTCTTGGTTTCATGGCCTGAGGTTCCTTCCAGTGGGAATTGCTCAAAAATAGTGAGCCTCCTTATAGGTCTTGTCATGCTGCTGCATGAAACCAGGCTGAAAGTTGTTTCACCAGTTTAACAATGACCCAAATAGCTGGGGGGCAAAGGCACCCCCTGACAGGCAATTCCCTGGATCCTAGTTCTGAGTGGTGGCTTTGCTGATGGTTGAATGACAGGCACAGTACAGAGGGGCATACACTGCAGCGGCAAATGAAGCAACTGGGATGGAGGAGTTGTGTCAGAGTAGTAGGCATGTGCAGGTGTTCAGTTTTAAACACTGACCACATTGGGACCACTGGACAACACTGGATTACCTGTGCATGTTCACTAGGCAGAAGCTCAGGTATTTTGCTAATCAGTCATGGCTGTAAGGGCAAGCGTTCTTGTCTGAGGTTTTGGAGGGTTTCTTTTCCCAGAGCTGAAACATTTTGGCTTCTCCTTCTCTGTGTTAAAGGAATCTACCCATCTTGAAGTTCTAGCACAAAAACTTCTGCTTAAAAAAACGAGGAAAGAAATGCAAAAATTACTTCACTCTAGACTACTATAGTGGTTAAAACAAATACAGACCAAGAGTCTAGGAAAGTTTGAAATCAGGCTGCCTGAGAGAATAAGTCACTTGTGTGGATCTGAGCTCTATCAGCCAAAGAGTTTCAGATATGGATGGAAATTTGGGCCTCAAATATTTGTCCTCCTCACTGTAATTGATGTGTGTTCACTGTGGATTCAGCCAACTCAGCTGTTGCAGTTCATTTATATTTCTTTCAGTTCCTGTCATCAGGATTTGCGTATGTTTGCTCATGATGTAACACAAAGCATTAGTTTTGGTTAAACACAACATGCTGAACCCATTCAGAAAAGAACCTGTTTCCAAAGATTGTTTCATGTTTTGTGTAACATATGTTGATCTAATAGATACAAGTACTTCATTTAAGGGAATCTCTCCCCTGCCAAAAAAAAACCCCTTGAAAACCCCACAAATTTTCAGGCCCTTGTATTTTTTACAAAATATCCTAGTTGAGTAATTTGATTTTAAAAAGCTTCTTTCCTTGAGCTGATAATGATTGAAAATTAACTTACTCTTGTAACTAATTTCTTTCATTGTTTCAAATTTTTTTTTGTATCACTGGTAACCAGTGTTGAGGTGGACAGTCAAGTGGACACTCTTCATAGGTGTTTGGTAAAAATTTTGGGGATTTGATATTTATCACAATATTTCCAGTTCTCTTTTTCCTAAATTTTCTGTACTATTAGAACCACTGAGATGGAAAACATCTTACTATAATATCCATTTTCTAGAGTATTTTTTCCAAGAGAGATATTTCTGCACTCTTGACAGGTTCAGTTTTGGGTGAGGTAGATCTGGAATGTGAGTAAAAATGAGAATAAGAGTTTATTTTCATAGATGTATTTCTTTATAGCAAGCGGTTGAATTGCAATCCATTTTAGCGGATTTTAGAATTTAAAAAAAAATGCATATTAAAAGTTTGGCAAGCTATTTTACTTCTAATTTTTCAGTGTAACTTAAGAATTATTTATTTAAAATAATAATTCTTTACAAAGCTGTGATACAAAATAAAGAGATGTTTGTCTTTTATTTTTAAAGCCATGGGAGTGCAAAAGTACTGTTTTGCAGAACAATATAAAGGCACTTTCTTCAAAATCCTTTTTTAGAGTGTTCTCCTTCATTGCTGTCTAGTACTTTCCATTGCTGTGTAGTAACTTTCCATATGAACAGCTGTTTCTGAAGACCTCTTGGCTTGGTTTTTTTTCGTTTTTCTGGCAACAAAACCTGGCCATTTTTTATGTAATCTTCAAACATATCTCATGAATTGTCTATAAAAAGTTGGTGTAAGAGTGCATGTCTGTGCGTGTGGTGTGTTTGTTCTCTGCTAGTCCCCTCTAAAATTTACTAGAAATGTCACTTTAATAGCAGCTGGGAAATAGAATGATTTGCAGCTGCATTTCACTTGCTTTACAATATGAAAGGAGCAAATGAATACTACCTTTGGCAACAAAAACCCAGGCACTTTAAAAAGTAATTTGCTGATTGCTCTTGTTTTATAGTCTCTGGTGTACCATATCTACTCTTCTGCCCAGGCAAGTTATTCTGACATAATGTAAACATAATGTATTGATTATTTCTTTTGGCCAGGATAACTGCCCCCTTCTGCCTAACTCTGGCCAAGAAGACTTTGATAAAGATGGCAAAGGAGATGCCTGTGATGAGGATGATGACAATGATGGTGTTGAAGATGACAAAGTAAGATGTGGATCTTTCTGCAGTACATTTGACCTAAACATCTGATTTTAAGGAAAACCATTACAATATATGTGAACTTTATTGTTCAGAGTGTTGGCTGAGTTATTCTGCACTTCCTTCCCTGAATGATGTGTAGTGCAGGGTAAAGATGTCTTCAGTCAAAGGAGAGTAGTACTGTGCAGAGCAAAGCAGCCTGGGGAACCCTAGGAGCTATATTCTCTGTATCAGTTTTGAGTTCAGTTATGGAAAGTGATTTTTTTTTATTGTAATGTATTGTAATTGTAACAAGTCTACTGTATTTGAAAAGCTGGTAAATATTATATAAATGATATTATTTTTATTCCTTGTAACTTGTTTCTAAAACAACTATAAACACAGCCAGTATCAAAGGGTAGGATAGGATGGGAGGAAAATACCTAGCCTGGTTCATATGTTCCTTCAGATCTGTCCAGAAGACAAATTCATTTACCTGCAGAGCCTAGAAGATAGTCACTTAGTCTAAAACTGTTGCCTTTACATTCAACAAAAAGATAGAGGCACTTTGAGAGTTTGCTTCACCCTGGCTTTTTATAACATGTTTAGAATGAGTGAATTGGTATTAGAATTTTAATGCTCCTCTTTGTTCCCTTCAGAGGGAACCTAGATACTCAAGAGCTTCAGGTGGTTAAAGCTGGGTAAGAGTTGTGTTCATTTGGTTTCTCTTTGGAAACTTTAACAACCCCCCCTCCCCCCTTGCAAAGAATCATTTGGTAAAGTAATATGATTTAGTGTGTGTATTTTTTGATTGTTGCTAGAAAATGTTTTATAAGCAGCATAAGTTTTGACTTGCTCTTGATTATATGAAATGTATTTCTGGGGAATTTAAAATATTGTGCTAAAAATTATTTCCTATTAAATGTGGGTTTTTCTATTTAACAGAGGAAAAAGTAGTTTAAAGATTTTTTTCCTTATGACCTCCCTTCAGATTCCATGCCACTGATGTAGCCCTCACTCCCACTGTTTTGGTTTTCTTTCTTTCTCCTTTGCATTTCACACTGAGTACTTTCTAGTGCCTGTGCAAAAGTCCATGTGCAGTTTTGGAATGTGTGAAATGTAAGAATTATTCTTCTGGCAGATTTTGAAATTAAAGTGATAGGAAATTTTCAAAATTCCATTAAGAGGTCTCAAGTCTCATGATCTCAGGGAAAAAGATTTTTGGTAAACGAGAGTATTTATTTTAACATTTTAAAAAACTTTTTACATTTTATTATCTTGTTCAATAGAACACGAACAAAAAAGTCAATACTTTTCTAAATTGAGAAATCTGAATGTATGATATAAACTTGAAAATACTGACACTAGTTTGTTCCAAAAGAGTCAGAGTAACAATTATGGTTACTTTTTTTTTGTTTGTCAAAAGTTATAAAATGCAGCTGAAGTTGACCTGACTTTGCAACATGTTCTGATTTTTTTTAAGTACGTGTACCAGTGATGCACCTTTATTTAAATGTCTAAGTACAGATCTGGTTTAAAATGCCTGTTGCTCCCCCTGTGAGATATGGAACACAGTTCACATGCTTGGTACAAAACAGACAGTGACCCAGGCTGCCCAGATGCCATCCTGTTACTGCCAATGCCTTCAGTATATGTACAGCTTGTCCCTTGAAAAAATAATGGATCAATATTTGATTTTTGATTTCTGTCCAAGATGAACAGGAGTTACCACTTCATGGTGTGCTCTCATGAGTTGTGATTTATATTGTGAAATCTATTTTTTTTCTTACTAGGACAATTGCCCTCTTCTGTTCAACCCTCGCCAGTTTGATTATGACAAGGATGAAGTTGGTGACCGCTGTGACAATTGCCCCTATGTGCACAACCCTGCTCAGATTGACACAGACAACAATGGGGAGGGTGACTCATGTGCTGTGGACATTGATGGAGATGGTATGATTTCACTTGTGAGAATTAGGTGCTGTTCCACAAGCGCACTTTGCTTTATGTCCTCTAAGATGGGCTACTTGCTTTCATACATGGAAGAAAATTGGGTCTAGCAGCTCAAAAGTGTAGGAGAAGACAGAGAAGGCTGAGGTTCATTTACCCTGTGTAGTATAGTTTCCCATACAGTCTCTGAATGACTACAATTAATATTACTCAAGAATAAATCACAGTAAGTCTTTATCAGTGCAATCTTAAAAAAAAAGTCTTTCCTTCATCTGTGTTCCAAAATAATCAGGTTCTAATATGACACTTCTGTTGACTTTTCCTTTTCTTTTTAGGGAGGGAAAAGAACATCAGAACATTCACACAGTTAAGACAATATCCGTAGTAAAGTAATCTGTTTTTCTGTGAATGTATAAATATGCAAAACTCACGGTAATCCAAATACACATTCTTTGAATGTCTTAAAATATTGTTAAAAGTGCTTATTTCCTCCATCAGTACACCCCTGTGCAACCTTAATTTGATCAGAATTAAGATGAGGGAGAAACACTTAAATATTTTTCAAAAATCATATCCCTGTGGCATTTCAAATGTGTGAGGATACAGAAATACTGAAAGTTGAAGAAATCTAGCTTTGGTTTTTCCTCAATAATATTTTAAACATTTGGATGCTTATCTGACTTCAGCTTCTGAACATTTTGAAATTCTCTCATCCTCCTACTGATCATCAGGTTCATGCTAGTACTCATGGTAGTTCTGCATTAGAAGAAAAATCTTATCATATATTATTGGCTGAAAGATGATGCATTTATGCCGGGACCATGTAAAACAGGGAAGGGTCCTCGTATCTTTGCCAGACAGATATGCCAACGTGTGTTTGTTTATTTTCATCTTATGACTTTGAAGTAGATTGTTGGGTTTAGAACTAAGTTTCCTGAGGAGGAACAGTTTCTTTTGAAAATTTGGCACGCTATTCAATTCATGAGGCACATGTTCCTCTAAAATTCAGTTATTTAATGCTGAGGCAGCTGAATATTGATATGGTTGTTTCTGTACAAAAGTTCAGAAGTTTGAACCTGATATAGCTATGCATTCTATACCATTTCTTAGAATGGGGGAATAAAATCCCAAACAAATTATTAAAAAAAATACCACACCTCTTGACCAGTTTTTCAATGAAAAGGACTAAATTCTTAAGACATAATCAGCCCTTACTCTTCCATCAGAAAATACATACAGAAAACTGTCATAACAAGAAAAATGGAATGGATACCATAATTTTTTTTTCTAATATTAGTCTTTACTATTTGTAGCAATGATGCTGTAGCAATCAGAAAGCTTATGAACCCCTTAAAAGCCTTGGTTCTTTACTGGTGACTTCTACAGCCTATGGCTGTCTGTGTTGGATGTTGTATCATTTTGATTTTTTCAATATTTATTTGGGTTTTTTTCCCCTAGACATTTTTAATGAACGAGATAATTGCCCTTACGTCTACAACACAGACCAGAGTGATACAGATGGTGATGGAGTTGGTGATCAGTGTGATAATTGTCCATTGATGCATAATCCAGACCAGGTAAATGATGAAAACTGTTTCTTTAATGGTAACATCAGAACAAGGGCAGAGAAAAGAACACAGGAATTGCTATCAGTCCCTATACTGAACAGCTGAAGAGGTGGATTTATGTTACTCACTCTCACATCTCATATTGTGAGAACCCTTTCTATCAGATGAGAGGGAAGTACAGCAATGATTGCTTCAATCCATCTGCAAATAAATCCCTGCCCTGCAAATATCCTGGGGACCAGGTCTTATCCACTGATAGAAGAATAAGAGCCCAAATTAGCTTGAATTTATGCTTGTGCTTTAAGCACGGTTGGCATTGTGGTATTTGTCACTACAGAAGCCCTTGAAGAGAAGTGTTGAACAGTTATGTACCAGGCTATACTTTCATATTGAATAAGAATAATAAAGCTACTCTGTTCGATTCTTTTTTGGGGTAGACTGATGCAGATAATGACCTTGTTGGTGACCAGTGTGACAATAATGAGGACATAGATGAAGATGGCCACCAGAACAACCAGGATAACTGCCCTTACATTCCCAACGCTAACCAGGCAGACCACGATCAGGATGGTAAAGGAGATGCCTGTGATCCTGACGATGACAATGATGGTGTCCCAGATGACAGGGACAACTGCCGCCTCAGGTACAACCCTGGGCAGGAGGACTCAGATGGTAAGAGCAAGGTCATACGAATTTCATTTAGTTCTTAGTATCTGATTTTGATCTTGGAATATTAACATCTGTTGAAAAGAGACTTCACATCAAACTGAGCTGCTTTTGACATTTGAGACACCATGGAACTCGATGGAACTGAACTGGTCAGTTTGGTCGAGGGTTAGAACATTGGGAAATATCTTTGACAGGAGTTCAATGATGCAGATACTTAATTATAGAAGAAAACCTTTACATTTTTTTTTTAAACCCAGAAGAATCCTTGTTTTGTTATTATTCTTATTTTCACTTTTAATTGAAATATTAAAAGTGTCAGAAAATATTTCAAATAGCTTGAATGACAAATGTCTTAATGAAAAGTGGGCTGTTTTACTTTCAAAACAAGTTACCACTTGCAAATGAAAATGGAAAAAGGTATGGTTTACTGCTCTCTTTTATTTTGAAAAGCACACTATTTCTTCAGGATTTTTTAAATTTAAAAGTATTGTTAATTTTTAATTATTTTTTTAATTGACTCCTGAGCAGCTTTTCTCAAATTTTCTTTACAGACTTCTCTAAGTATGTCTTGGTGATATACTTGTCACAGTTTAAAAAATGGATGTGTAATTGCTCTTTTTTCCAGTATTTTTGGTAGAATGTTTTTGGCAACCTCAAACAGTTGTTCTTTGTGCTTGGCATTATTTAAATAATGAAATAGAGATAGTTTCACAATTGTAATTTTAGTTTTGAAAATGTTTGATCCTTTGAAAACCACCAAATATGGTGTATTTACCCCAAATATGGACTTTTTACAATAATGACCCTTGGAATAAATGCAGGTAAGCAATTTCTGTTCCAATTTATACAACTTGCTGGAGCAATTCCATGGCTGTGCTGTAGAAATTGAAAGCAGAATTTGTTGCCTACATAATATGTTTTCATGTATATTTAGAAAGATAAAATGCTGAGCCTTGTCTGATTTCCTGGTAAGGCAACTGCTGTCAGTATGAAGTTTCTGGTTGGTAGTCAGTAGTAGCTCTTAATTTAGATAACCTTTCAGTCCTATAATATATGTCCAGAATATATTTGTACTTGCCTGTCCCTGGAATAGCCCCTTAATTTCATAAATCCAGAATAAGAGTGACCCCAAGCTGAGATAGTTTAAGTCATCCATTACCTGGTTCTTGTAAAGGAAATTACTTTGATGTATGGATTAACAATTCAGAAAAAACATATATTTAATCAATTTAGCCAGCTCATCATTGTCATTAGCAGCTGGTCCAACAGAAATCTTGGAAAAGGGGTAAATAATGCCAAAAATTGCTCCCATACTCTTGAAGATGTGAATTTTAGCCCTGGAGAGAGCTGTTGGATGTGACTGGATAAACAAACACTTTCTAGCTTTCCTTGACAGGGAATGAATGTTGTCAGCAGCAACTCACTACCAAATGAGCATCAGCTGGACTTTTAGTGAATAGTTAGATTCTTCTGTGAATTATCTCTGATTTGGCAAAGAAACAAAATAGGAAATTCATTCCCATTTCTCCAATGAGTGCTAAGACAAACAGGTGGAGGAACACACAGCTGGTCAGGATTTGGAGTTGTCTATGGCAGATATCCAGGATGGAAAATGGGACCATTTTACCATGTATCTCAGCTGCAGAGAGCCCTGAGATACTAGATGTTTCAATTTTCTCTAATTACTCTTTTCTTTTTGGATGTTGCCTAAAACTCATTCTGCTTTCTGTCTGAAAGCTCCACACTTGGGTAATTCTGTGTTGGTTAGTCATGGTAATGTGGCTTTCCATTTTTCTGTGAAACATCTAGTGATAGGTCAGTATTGAATGATCTGGGTCATTGCTATTTCCCACTGTGTTAATTCCCATGTTCTTAGGGCAGTCATAAACACTGGGAGGAAAAAAAAAAAAGCAGATGCTGTGTTATGTGGGATAGAAACAAATTAGTTGGCAGCACTGATTTTGCATTAGTACCCAGTGTAATATCAAGTGGTTTCTGTGTAAAAGTTGGAACCATTTGAGAATTTGTTTCTATACTTTTCTAGCCAAGCTTTTCTACATTATTTTCAGGTCTTTGTGCTACTGTATGCCATGGAATAATTGAGTCATTGGTAACTGAGCTTTTTAATAGATGCCTCCTTTCACTTCTTGCTATTTGAGACGAGTCATATCTCCTGGTTTCCATTAATATTATAGTAAACTAAGAAATAAAATAGTTTTTCTAAAATATTGAGTGTAGTAAAAGTGTTGAGCAGAAGCACAACTACAGATGAACTGTACTTCTTTGTTCTCTAAAAAACTTTCTGTAATTCATATAACAAAACTTAGTTTCTTCATTCCTCTGAGGCTAGTCCTGTTGAATGCAGTGCTGCTTTTGTTTCTCATGCTGAAAGTGCAAGAGTGGCTGAGCATGTATGCATATTTTACTGCAACACTCTCCCTCCTTTCTTTTGACATTGAGGTGACATCTGCAATCTGAAGCATCTTAGATGGATTGTTGCAGAAAGAATCTTAAGACAGTGATAGGAGTCTGAAAAAATGTTGAATATAATAGACAATATGTAAAGATTTAGTAATGTGTGGAAGAGTAAGATTTTATTGCTATTCTTTGAATTGATTTGCACAGCACATATTAAAATATGGTGTAGTATCCACATCTGGAACAAATCAAACAAAATATAATGCAAGCATTAGTGAATTACATCGACATAGCGAACTTCCAACATTTCCCACCCTGATTCCAAGGTGGTGTATAGACTGGGGCTGGATAAATTGCTAACAATTGCTTCTGCTTATTCACATTGCTTATAGGTGATGGCAGAGGTGATATTTGCAAAGATGACTTTGACAATGACAATGTTCCAGATATTTATGATGTGTGCCCTGAAAACAATGCCATCAGTGAAACTGATTTCAGAAAGTTCCAGATGGTCCCTCTGGACCCCAAGGGAACAGCTCAGATTGATCCCAACTGGGTTATTCGCCACCAAGGCAAGGAACTGGTGCAGACTGCTAACTCTGATCCTGGCATAGCTGTAGGTGAGTATCAGATGTCAGTCATCATCTTTGGAAAAGTAACCAGTGGTTTTGTGATAAGGAAAGGGAGAAAAAGGTAGATAAATGCAACTTCTTGGTGCTGTAAACTTTGGACTAACCATGAAGGCAGTGTATATGCCCAAAGTATAAACAGCTCAATGCTGCCTGCATTTGTTGTCCATTCATCTCATCACTGACATAAAATACACAATTGAAAAAAATATATACGTATAGTGCCTGCTGTCTTCAATGCCCCTTGTAAGCAACTTATTTCTCTCCAGAAGTCCCCATGCAGGCAGAGTGTAATTACCTCCTCTTCTACAGGTGAGGAAGCTGACAAATACCACTTTTTTCTCCTGCCAAAATTCAGGATGTAGCTGGGACTCCTGGGTGTGTGTAACTGGACCCAGCATTGTAACTCAGTGGTTTGTCTCTTTTGTCCTCTCCCAGGCTACGATGAGTTCAGCTCTGTTGACTTCAGCGGGACGTTCTATGTTAACACAGACCGTGACGATGACTACGCCGGCTTTGTGTTTGGCTACCAGTCCAGCAGTCGGTTTTACGTTCTGATGTGGAAGCAGGTCACTCAGACCTATTGGGAGGACAAACCCACCAGGGCTTATGGCTATTCTGGTGTGTCACTCAAAGTAGTGAATTCAACAACTGGTACTGGTGAACACCTGAGAAATGCTCTTTGGCACACAGGAAACACCCCTGGACAGGTGAGAGATTTCAAACTTCACGCCAACACTGCATGAATAATATTTTAAAAATAAGAGATATGTTTAAAAAAAAAAAATCTTTCATACCTCAATTTTTGCAGATGTTTTTCAATTTTTCTTCAATTCTCTTATAAGTAGTGTCAATAGTTACACATGCATTGTATTTCAAAGAAAATCTCATGTATAAAATGGAAGATGAGGTGTGATCAAAAGGAAGATGAGAGAGATGTCTCAGTTATGCACAAATTCTTTGTTACTTCTATATTGGCACTTGCTTCTTTGGTGTTCCAGCTTGTTTGAATTATACATAGTTTAGAGTACAGTAACCAGTGACAGAAAGAGAAAAGACATTTAAAAAAAGAGAGGAAAACTGCTGCTGTTCCAAATAGGGTCCAACCATGGAAGAAGCTTGTGCATTTTGGAAATTAGGTTAGTAGGGCTTCACATGTGGATAGAATTGACAGGACTGTTACTGAGTGGAAATTTTCAAGGAGCACCCACAGGCAGTAACATCTGTGCAAGCTGCAGTTCCTCTCTGTCACTGGAGTCACTCATGCAGCATCAACTCTGTCAGCCTGGTTTGTGTGAATGTGCAAACCTGAAGAGTTCCAGAAGCATCTGGACAATACTCATGGACACGTGATGTGACTCTTGGGGATGGTCCTTTTCATGGCCAGGAGTTGGATTTGATGATTCTTGTGGGTCTCTTCCAATTCAGCTGATTCTGTGATGTCATAAGGTTCAAGGTTCAATGCCATAATGGTCTTCAGTGACTCTAGCTATGAAACTGTAGATGAATAATTGATCAACAGTTAAAGACAGAAATTTCTATTACTCTCACCCCATAAAAGAAGTCTTTTGATGATCCAGTCAAATGTTAAGCTATTTTTGGTTTCATAGTCTGCAGAAAATAAGCTTTGGCAGTTACTATGGTGGACATAGAGTTACTGGGGCACAGTGTGTTTCTAATAAGGCATTTGTATTCCTACTGTAGGTGCGTACTTTGTGGCATGATCCCAAGAACATTGGCTGGAAAGATTATACTGCTTACAGGTGGCATTTGATTCATAGGCCTAAAACAGGATTAATAAAGTAAGAAATATTTCTGTACCTCTACATTTTCTAGTAGCAATGCTTTCATCTCTGTTGATTTAAAAGCTGTCAGTTTCATTGTTGTTTCTGATAATTATGTTACTTGTGTGACAGTTTGTCCAACATTTTGGGAACATTTTGTTATCTTCAGAATAAGTTATTTTCCTTTTCAGATGTATTTAATTTAGTCTGGCTGGTTCAATATTTACATCAGCTAAATACTCTTAAATTAAAGAAAAAAAACATAGACTTCCTTCTCAATAGCTTTTCTGTAAAGAGACCAAAAATTCCTGAGCAAAACTCAAAGCAAGATTAGAACATGAGATTGCTCCCCAGCCTGTGGAATTTCAGTGAATGAAAATAATTATAAACATGAGCATTGCCTCAGGGAAGTAGGCCAAGGGCCTGTCTACTTCAGCATCCTGTCTCCCATAGTGGCTTACACAAGACACTGCAGAAGTGGCCACGAGCACATCTGTAATGCACACAAGGAGCTGTGGCAAATGACTTTCTGTAGAGCCCAGCTGTTGAGCTGATGTTCCAAAGACTGAGCAGTAACTGCCCATGTCAGTTTTATCTTCTGCTAACTACTGGAACTGTAAAGGATACTTCTCACTGGGTAGAGTCAGACCTTACCTTCAAAGGCTTTGCTGGTGCATATGTGAAGGGGCTTTTCATTTGTCAGTAAAAGACAAAGTGTAGACAAATTAGGATAGACCAAGTTACCTGTTTCTTGCAAAGAGAGGAATTTCTTTATGCTTCAGTGTATTGCAGTGACTGATATAGATCAAAAGGAAACTTGATTTCTTTTTCATTCACGTTGCTGTTACCTGTAACTTCCTTTACAGAATATACATAGTGTCAGACAAAAGATGTTACCACTGGTATCACATTAGATTAATCTAGCATGGCAAATTCTGTGGTATTAAATTCCTTCATAGTTTAGGGTGTTCTGATAGAGAATAAATTATTTTTTTTTCACGAATGTAGTAATGAATCAATTTTATTTGTACAGAAATATCTATTCCATATGAACATGATCAGAGCTATGCAATTTTTTTAGTGGGTTGAATGAACTATTAAACTCTTCCCATATGTTTTGGGTTCTTGATATTTTGAGAATTATATTAAATAGGATTATATGAACATGAAAATCTGTCATTTTTTTTTTTACTGTTCTTTTCACCATCCATTAAATACTGATCTCAGGGAGCAGTTTTATACTTGTCTTTGTGCACTTTTCAGGAAACAGAACACTTTATTACAAGTGCTGGATATGCATTTCTGTCTGCCCCTACCTAACCCCTGAGTTCTAGGAAGCTGCTCAAGTGTCTTCATCCTTATGTGAAGCCACCTTGCTGTGTATAATTAATGTATTGTCAATAGAAGCAGGACAATAATCCCTGCCTCCAAAGACTGTCTAATTAACAAACTATAAAGTAATTTTTCATTTGGCCCAGGAGACTGAGAGCCTAAAAATCTAGACTGTCTCAAGGTCTCCCAGGAGAAGTAGCGGATCCAAGTTTGCGGAAATGCAGTCTCTCTGATAAAGAAAGAAAATTAAGTGCTGTCTTTCGAGGTCCTTTGTCTCCAGGGTAGATGCCTGAAATACTAAAAAAAACCAAACCCTAAGTTCTTCTTTTCCAATTTGTTATTAGTCTAGCTGTTTGTGTCCAAATCCTTCCAGCTTTCATTAAACTCATAAAATGTCTGAAATTGAGATTCAGCATATCTCCAATTAATGTTTTGTTTGACTCTAAAGGGATGGTTCTTCCAATTTCTGATGCTGGCCCTTGCACCTAAAGATAAATAAATCAGCTGTTCACACAGCTGCAAAGACAGCTTTTCTCAGTGATGTGACTAGGTCATATGCTAACCCCTGAGTTCACTGGGACAAGGGCTTATCAGTGAGTGCTAGTACATGACATAGTTCATTCCAGGAGACATGACTGTTCTAAATAAAGAACTGGGAAATCTTTTGCAGATGGTGTGCATAAAATCACTAAAGGAGCAGCCCCACTGCTTCTGATTAATGGGTTATGGCTGCTAGCCAGGGGGATGTGAGATAGAGATGAGAAGTGATCCCTACAATGAGGTTGGGTTTTCTGGTGCCTTGTTAGAATTAATTCTGTTCCAGGTTTTTTGAGACTGTTACCAGCTCTTACACTGGACACTGTATTATCCTCCTTGTTTAATTTATGCTTTTCTTTACAGAGTTCTGGTTTATGAAGGAAAACAAGTCATGGTGGATTCTGGACCAATCTATGATACAACTTTTGCTGGTGGACGATTAGGTCTTTTTGTCTTCTCTCAAGAAATGGTCTATTTCTCTGACCTCAAATATGAATGCAGAGGTTAGTTACAAAAATGTCTGGAAGATGCTTTCATAACTTGTGGAACAAGCACAAAGTGTCTAAATGAAAAGTATCTAAATGAAAAGCGATCTGTAATATCATAGCATGGCATAAGCCTTTGGTGAAATGCCATGAATGCCCCTTGCCCCTAGACTAATCTCAATTTGAATAATAAACTCCAGATGTTTAATATTATCCACCTGGGAAAAATGTGGTAGAAATTTCTGAGCGAGACTTGCTTGGAATTCTCTCTGTATATCCACTGTCCTCTGTAGGCTATTTCAGTATGTCCTGAAGGCAGAGAGATACTTCTGGATCACCCCTCTTTCAAGAGGCATGGAAAAGAGAGCAGACATCTTTAATGAGCATGTCTGTCTATAATTCCTTGTCTGAAATGTTTTGGAATACAGAAAATGCTTTTCCAGGTTTTCTTGTACATGATTTTGTAAATACATTTAGATACATAGCTGCACTTAGATACATAGCTGCACATACATGTGCTTGTCTCTTTCTGTGTGTAGGCACGTGCGTTTTTATATAAATGTCTTCACATCTGTAGGAAAATGAAGAACAGAAAGTGTTGTGCTGCATCTCTTTAGTGTATCATGGTGGAGTTCTTGTGTGATTGACTTCCTAACCACAATTAATATGTTTTTTCCCATTTCTTTCAGATGCTTGAGCAATGGTTGCTGCATTACCAGCAAAGTACTGTAGATGCTATGCAACCCAGACACCTCAGTACACCCTGGTACTCCCAGTTTCTATTTTTGTGTACCTCCTGCCCTCTCTCCTCATGCTCCACTCTCCGAGATCCTTCCAGCTGCCAGGAGTGCTTCAGCCACCCTTCCACCCAAGTGCCTTCTCACAGCTAGGACTAATGAAACCTAAACGTGAACGTCGGACCCACCACTGAAGCAAAAGCAGATTGATACATTAGAACACTTCTGTAGAGTGAAAACTTAGCAAAACTTGTTTGTTTGTTTACTTGTCTTTTTTAGAGAATGACGTTTACATATAAAAATGTAATTACTTAATGTATTTATATATATGGAGAAAAAGAGGGGGAATTATGATTATCAGTAGTTATGTTTAAGTGAGGAAAAAATGTGTCTTAATTTTTTGGGTGCATGGTTGACACTTCCTTGCTCTGATCAAGACTAGACTTCAGTAACACAGAGCTTCTGGGTCTAATTTTAGCAAAGTAATGGAGGGCCACACCAACAGTGAAAATTTCTATGGATATTAAAGATCAATTATAAAAATTTCTTGATTCAAAAAGGTGCTTAGCTGATAAGGATGCTCTTAGTTACACTCTTTAAAATTATTGTTGGTAGAACTGTCAAATTCGCAACGTAAAGCATTTTTTGGTAGGGGCTTTATGTAGGCCAAACAGAATTGAGCTAGAAACTCTCATGTGAAAGGGATGAGTGATTCCTTTAAACATCTGAAGCTATCACTATTGTCTGACTTTCAAAAAATTATTTCCAGTTGCCCTGTTTTCATCATATTCTGCATTGCCTTGTAATAAAGAATATACCATGACCACGTGGAGCAAAATGAACCTGAACCACTTTTCCACCTCTGCTGCAAAAAGCACTTTGACATCCTGAATCCTGATGTGGGTTTTGAAAAGGCGGCAACGCCGCCATTACTTAATTTGGTAACATATGAATTTAAGGTTCCATTTATAAATATTTTGTTAGTATTTATTGGGATTATCACACCAAGCTACCTTCTCTAGTAATTGATTCTAAAGCATAAAAACCATTGATATTCCATTCACAAATAACTATTTTTGAAAGCATATCACAATATGTAGAGATTGTCAAAGCATGGCCTACACTTAAGTATAGTTCCATGGGTTATATTCATGTATACTTTAAAGTTAAATGAATAATAATAAGGAATTTACAAATGGAACCTTAATATATATCCAGTTACCCTAATTTTAATATTTTTGTATTGTTACCTATGTCTGCTGTATATAGAACTTCCTAAATAATGCTGAAGGCGTACCAGTGTTTATTCTAAACAGATGCAACAGTTACTCAGATAAACAATAGTATAGACATGTTTAACATTTTGTTTTCTTTAAGATGTATGAGCTTTGTTCACAAAAAGAACACAGGCTGGTGTAATTTTATTCATAGATGGGATACCTGGTGGAAGAATACAGTACCTCTGTTGCCTTCTAGGGCACAGTGAGCTAAATGTCAAATCAACCTTTTCTCCCTTGAAATAGATTTTGTGACTTTATTCATTAGAAAGGAATCAACAGTTGCTGGCTTTATTGCACATTTTATAGTATTCATATTATCAAATATTTTTTTATTTTATTTCGGTTCGTTTTGTTGCTGTTTTTTCTTTTGTTTTGGATTTTGTTTTGTTTCCACAAATCCTCTTCATGAGGTTTTTAAATATTTCAGTTTCTTTTGGTGTTTCAAATGGCATCCCCAAGTTCCAAGTGGAAGGGAGGATGACTTCATTAAATGTAATGAGTAATGGCTGTGTAGGGTTTTTTGTTTTGTCAGAGACAGACATCGGTTTAGGGATGAAGATGTTAATATTTGGACTGTATCATAATTTTCCTATTCTATGTAAATTATTTATGATGGGGTTTTTTTGTTTCTTTTTTCTTTTTCCTTACAAGTGTGTGTGAGAGAGTGAGGTTGATGAAATTTCATTTTGTTTTGCCAAAGATTGTAAATAATTATTTATTTGTTTACAAGGACAGACATTTATCAATTGACGTCCTGATTCATTTAGTCAGATCCTCATTTTTATATATATATTTTAAGAAATTAATAATAGGAAATAAACTGTAAAAAGGTTTTATAATCCAAAATCTCTTTACCTTTTTTATAGTTACAGTTTTTCTTTAAAGAAAATATTCCATTCTGCTAAGCCCTTAGTTAAGCCTCTTGCCTTGCTGTAAACCAAATCATTTCAAGCAAACCAGGAAATGGTTTCCTTTGCTAAAAAAACACTGACTCTCTTCTAAGGTTGTTAAGAGCAGGTTTCCTAGTATCTCTGACAAGACATCATTCCCCATGAAGTCTTTATCTGGCAAACAATCACAAATTTTATTTATAGTGTTGTGAATGAGAAATTTTGGTCCAGCTTCTCTGTATTGTGTCTTGGCCCATGTGTTTGAACAAATATATCTTATTTTGCAACTGCTACTTCTCTGAGTCCCATTTGAGTCATTAGGATTCATTGGTGTGAGTGGGGATTGCCTTCCTGCTAGAGAATTTCAGGAACCAGTGAAATCATCACAAACCAAAGAGAATAAAATATAAGAAAATAATTCTTAGCATGAGACGTATTTCCTATGAGTATAAACTAATAACAGGGAGGGGAATTTGAATTGGATTAGGAAAAAAAGGAATGCCCAGCATGTGAAAATGCCAGCTTTGAGGTGTGAACACAAGTTCTAACTTTTCTTGACCTTACAATTATCCCAGCTATTTGGTTTCCTTGGCTTTTGATTCCCTTGAGAGCACTTGAAACATTACACAAGAAAGCCATGTAGTCTTCAGTACATTTTTTGATGGGTCCTTTTAAATAATACAAATGTTCAGTCATGTAGACAGCTGCAGGAACATCAATAATTGACATTATTCAGCTAAGAGAGTGATCAAGAACTTGTTATCCACTTTCTCTCGAGAGTTTTGTGAAACTCTGGTGTGGATCTTCATGAGAGTTTTGAACACGAGTACCTATTTATGATTCTATGGGGGAAAAAATCTCATGGCAACAAACAGCCCCCCACAAAACTAAGGGAAATGAAATGACTGGAAATGTGTGAAAACATAACAGCAGCACTTTAGCACTAGTACAGGGTCTCAGAAAACCAAGAGGGAAGGACCAAAAAAAAGCAAAATTGCTGTGAATGAGCAGGTTCACCTAGACCAGTGGCATCCTTTGACCTGTGTCCATTGTTCTAACTACCTTTTTTAAGCCTTTTGAAGATACTCAGAAGTATTTGCATAGTCTGGTAAAAATACATATTTAAAAAAATTTACAGAGTCTGCATATCTGGTTCCCAAAAAGAGATGGGTATTGAAGAAGAAGGCCTGAAGTTCCTGTGGAGAGGCTGGTTTTTTCTCACAAGGGGAAGCTGAGTAGAGCAGGTGAGGATTCTGCCAGTAACACATGAGTAATACTAGGCAGAAGTTTTTTCACATCCCTGGATGTCAGTTTCCCACCTACTAAGATTCAGTCATAAATTTCCTCATCTTTAAAATACTTGTTATATCTTGTAAGTATCTAACTGGTTTGGGGCCAGCCAGAAACCAGGAAATCCTGAAATCCCCTTAAAATGAAGTTCTGATGAGACTTCTTAACCAGAACATGGGAGTTTTGGGTACACTTTGGATAAGCCACTGAATTCTGGAAAGTTAAGCGGAACTCACTGTACCTAAGGATCTTTCCAATATAAGAGAAGCAGATTTGCCACGGTTTCTTCCAGAAAGAAAGGAAATAATTCCACCCAAAGACTATACCTGTGCAGCCCAAATACTATGTACTAAATGAATGCTAACATATGTGTGTACTATGTAGCTACAGAATGGGGCAGGAGCTGAACAGAATATCATGGTCACTGAGCCAAACCCTCATCTTGGTCAGCTCAGTGGGAGTTTTGCCACGCACTTGAGTGATGGCTGGATGAGATTCAGTGTTTGGTTTGTGCTGCAGACATCCACAGGGCAAGAGCTCTAATGCTTGCATGGGAACATCTGCTCTCTAAAGCCATTTGAAAAAAAAAAAAAACCAAAAAACTATGTAATAACTTGGCACAGCATTGTTTCCATTGTGGAGACCACCCTTGTAGATCAGGAAGGGGGACTTTGAAGGAAAAGAGACCTGGTGCTGATTAAATGAAAGGTTCTTCTAATCTATTATCCTGCTTCGTGAAAGCTGACAGTATCAAATTCACTGGAGGAAGGTGTCAAGTATTCATCATTAAAAACCATAATTAGCTCTCCTAGAAGGGAAATTTCATTCTTAGCCCCAGCCAGTTAATGGCTGGGTCTGCCTTTGTGCCTGCATGGTTTATTTTGCACTATCATAACTGCAAATATTATTGCAATTCATATAAATATCCCAGATTTTTAATCCCAATTCTCCCTCTATTTAGAGCTCTGGAGATTGATTATACACTCTATGCAGTATAAATTTCCTTTTACCAATTTCAGGTCTGTTGCTGTTTAATTTCATTGACAGGTTTGATTTCTCCCAGACTTTGGAAAGGAATGAATAGTATATATTTCATCATAAAACTGTGTGTTAGAAAAACAATATCCTACTCTTCTTTTACTGCTTTGTGCAAGTGTCTGTAATGGGTTCATGTGCTACATCAAAGGTATGAGAATTTCCTCTGCTTGCTGAAAAGATCAGCTGTTGCGTTGTTGTTATTTTGTTGTAGCTACAGGATGCTCCCCATGTTTAGGGCCTTCTCCAAATCTATCATTTTAGCTCTTATGCAGATATATCATATATGCACATGCAATCACAGAGAGAAAAATCTACATATTTTGCAAATGTTAAGTATCATTCTGTGCTTGGCTTGTTCTGAACGCCTTCCCTGGCCAGCTGCTACTGGCCACAGTCTGAATCAGTCAAATGACTTGGACAGATCTCTTACGACCTTTTCTCTTGTTAATTACCACTGATCATTACCTGTTCTTAAAAATATATTTAGAGCTACAAGTGTTTGGTGTTTCTCCTTTAGAAGCAAATTAATCTCTTTTTAGACACCTGCTGTAATTTCTGAACTCTTTTCAGCACTGCTAAATGCGCCAGTCTCTGGAAGCTGGAGGATTGCACTGCAAATCACACTTCAAATCTTAGCAACAGCTGTAACAAGGTAACTTGTAACTCAGAAAATTATTTTAGTCATTGAGATTACATAGCCATTCAGTAACTTCTGTCACGATAGTCTTGACACTCCCTTAATGAGCCGATTTTTTCTCTTTAAATAATGTTGATGGAATAGAAAACAAAGGAGAGGATAACAAGCTGCAGGCACTGTTGGCAGCTGAAATGGGTAATTTTTGATCAATGCTTTTTTTTTTTTGTATACATGAAGAAAAAGAAATGTAATGGTTTCAGCTTCATGTAAGATAGTCTTTGATCATTGAATCCAGTTTAGTTCCTGGAGTTGCTGCTTCTGCCTTCTTGTAAGTAGCAACAGCCTCCAATAGAAAGACATTGTTCAGGCACTCCTTGCTGGTGAGACTGGAGTACTTTTGAGTTTAAAGTATTTTAGAGCTGGAGCAAATTAATCTGTCCTGGTTTTTAAAAATTCAGCTCAGTGTCTAGGTTTTTGCAGCCAGAAGCCAAGGACCACCCATCTGGATGTGGATGTAATCCAGTGGGTTTAACTATGTGCAGTAGCTCACCCTGGGAGCTGAAGAAGTAGGAACAGTGTTTCGAGCTGAAATTAGTGACAACTGGAAGATCAATTGCTTTCTCAAGTGAGATGAAGCTCCAAAGATATTGTCAATCGCTGTTCTGGAGAACAACAGTTCTCCATTTGAAAAGTTCCAATGCTTGTAAAGGAGAGGGAAGAAAATCAGAACGTTGTTAAAGAAAACCAGAACGTAGTTAAATACTCAGGCTAAGATGTGCGCAATTTTCAGAGAAATGGAGCATCACAGGCAGTAAAATGACAATAGACCATGTTATTTTCTTGGTTCATTCTTCTTGGAAATTCTTCTTTTTAAGTACTTTTTCTTTAAAGACAGAAATAAAGAGTCACTTTGCTTTCAATTTTTTATTAATATATTAATGCATAGCTCCCACTTATCTGAGAAGGAAGCAAACTCAATTTTACACAGAGGACACTGAAACGATTATTATTTCTAAGTTACAAATCCCTCTATAGGATTTAATTAATTGCTTTTGTTTGAAGACTTTATAGTTTTCTTTGTTTATTTAACAATATTAAAATGGTCAACAGTGATAAATTATTTTTTTGCTTACTTGATGTCTCCAACAAAGACTGGTGTCTGAACTTGAAATACACCTTAACTCAGTATTATTCATTAAACGGGAATAAATGAAGCCATTCATGGTTATAGATAGGAAGAATCCTCAACTCTGCTAGAAGCTGTATTGTCCATCACTGGGCAGTCAAGAAACCTGTTGTTCTTCATGCCTATCATCAACCATCCCTGTGGTGTGAGCAGATAATATCCTCCAGCTCCTAAACATAAGGGAAAGGGAAACTGTAGCTGAATAAAAACGAAGCAGAGAGATTCTGAGCACTAGGGCAGTGACTTTATCACAAGAAAATTTGTTTTAAAACAAGAAGGCACAAGTCATTATGACAATATGAAAAAAAATCAGCTCCTGCTATCTCCTGTTCAGAATTTCCTCTAAAAACAAATTAAACCCCCTTTAAGAGAAATTAAGACAGGCAATCTTAATTGAATGCTCCCATATTCCCTTGTTTACCTTCTTGTTATTCATTCAACCATGGGGCACTATGCTGGAGACGTAGATCAAAAGAACTCTTTCCTGCTAACTTGTTAGATTTGGCAGGTTGAGATCAATACACTGTAAGGTCCAGTCTTTCATATATGCATATTTGCAGTTTTGAATAAAAAAAAATGTTTTGGAGCTAATGCTTTATTTAACAAATGGCCCAGGTATTTAATATATTATCTCAGTTTATTATCAAGACAAATAATATTTATGGAATATTTTCAAAGTCAGAATGAAATATTTACTATATTGTATTTGAAGATGTGTGGATAATATCCACTTTTTTGCAGTGATTGAAGGGTCTTTCATGTAATCTTTTCAGTTCTTAGGGTTGTTTTTTATCTCTTTCCATCTACAGTAACATAAAAATGAGGAGATAATTTTTGTTATCACAACCATTCTTAACTGCATGGAAGTTATGAAGTCTGTTTTTTACTGAAATCATCTGTTCTGGGCAGAAATGCTCCATGCAGAACCATTCGACTCTTTCGTGGAGGAGAATGGTTCTCTTCCAATTCTCTTCCAGTTCTCTTCCAGGAGGCATTAACAGCCTTCTGTTGAGAGAGAGACAGTACAAGTGGGTTACTGAAATCAGAACTTGGCATCTGTGTCATGAATCCAGTTGGTCTGTCATGACAGCCAAAGAAATAGCCAAGGTAAGAAGTCCTGCTTACAGCTATCCTGGGTGCAGTCCTCTGCAGAGAAGGGAGGAATATGTGCCAAGGCCATGGATAGTTACTTCAAGCACTGTGGTTTGCAGATCAGCTCCATGGCTTCTGTGTTGCCTGTATTAAAAATAGTTTCCCCTATCCTTATGCCAAGGCATCTGCGTACAATCTAGTTCCAGATTTAACACCTGAATACTGCACTTGAGATTTATTTCTTTTCTTAATGATGCATACAGACTAAAATTAAACAGTCTTACTTTCTTGTTTCTGGAATATTTGTGCCAGTGCTGCTGTTTTTTTTCCTTCTATGAACTGGGGTTTCATAGTGCTCCTGTATGTCCCCAGAGCATGGAATGATTTGGAAGAGTTCTTAGAGAAACTCCAGTGCAAACCACTGTAGTGTTATAATACTGGAAGGAGCATTGCTTGTGCATTTTCATTCCTGTCCAAAACACGTTCATAATGTGGTGGGTCCTATTTCTCAAAAATTGTGTGCATTGTTTAGCTCCATAATTATACATATACTTTCTTCCCTCTGTTGTTTCTCCTGACAGAGCATTAAATATTGTGATTTAACAGAGCAGTTGGTAAATCACAACCTATTTCATACCAGCTAATCAACTTATTAGGTCATGCACGATTCCCAAAACAGAGTGGAGCCACTGTAGTTTTTGTAGTGACAATAATCTTTTCAGAAAGAAAAGATTATTTGTAAAACCGTTGCATTAATTTCTATATTTTCAATAGAAACTAATGTGTGTGTTGGCACATATGGCCTTCTTATAAAGAGGAAGTTCATTTTTCTGTCCAATTTTGATGCTGCATTTCCATATGGATATGGAAAAGACATTATCAATGTACGTTCTTGTACCCCTTCCTGCAATATTCTAGTAAAGTTTTAACGCTGAGGAATGGCTTGGAAAACCTTTGGGCTGTGACATCTAAACAATTCAAGACACAGAACTGGTATTTCTCAAGAGGAAAGATTAATTTTTTCAAGAAACTGTAAACATTTCACTGTGATTAATAAGTAAGGTAATAAATGGAAATATCTTTACCTCTTCTACTGTTCATTCAATAGTCTGTGTAGATGTGTCCCTGTGGGATAAGCCAATGTTGGCAATTTGCCTTATCATGACGGCCAGTTTTCCATTGACATGTTCACATTTTTGAGATACATGCATAATTTTTTGCAAAAAGTTTAACACATATATTGCAAATCTTTTGCATTTGAAATGTAAAAGAAAACTGAAAGTGAAAAAGTTATTAATTCAAAAGGAAACTGAGCATTTTAATTTCCTGCCATAACCATAGTCTTCTATCTCATCATCTGGGGCTGTGACACATATTTCTGTCTGTGAAGTCCCCATTGCTTGAGGAATTGTTCAATTTCTCCTAGGGGCAACCTATAGGAAAAATGGAAAATCCTCCCCTTTTTACCTGCCACAAATCTGGGAAGTGCATAGCAATGCCAGGGTGGTGGGAGTCAGTCAGCATTACAGACCATCAGGTTCTGAGAAGGAAACAAAAGAAAGATTAAGACAAAAAGGCCAACAGTAGGAATTGGTACTGCTATTTTCCAGGTCCAACAGCATCAAATAGCAGTTCCTGATGGGGGCTTTTAGGGATTTCTAAATTTTCTTCAATTTAATTTCCTGAAGCATATTAAACCAAGGGGTTTTTTTTCTAAACTTGTCTAATACAGAACTGTGAATGCTAAAATGTCTATTACCTTATCTATCTAAAGTTCGTTTTCATTCCTTTCTAGTGGTGATACTTCAGGGAGTAAATTGCAAAAAAAACAAAAACCCCTTATCTTCATGCTAAATGAAACACATTTTGTATACTGTACTATACTAAATATAAAGAGAATTATTTAACTGGCAGAGAGAGAGTTTCTGCTTATTTAGAAAGTGTTATGGAGCTTCATGAGTGCCAGAGATGCTGCCATGGATGCCTTGTGATGAGACTGAGATAACGCATGGTGAGGAGCAGGGGGAGCGCATCTGAATTTGTGTGGTTCAACTCTGAGACACATGAAACTCAATTAATAAAGCCTATTAATATAAGTTTTCTGTTGATTACTGAGTCACAGATATTAAGTTTACTCATTTTACTCACCCTCTGAGTCAGCCACAAAGCACTTGTGACTATGTCTGTACAAAGAGACGAACCTGTGTTTAGACATAATCAAAGTAAATGCTCACGTGCACAGGGCTTTGCATGTAATTCACAATGAAAGATTCAATTATTGCACAATTCCTGGTAACAACAGCACAGCTGCTGACTCAAAATCGTCATGGACAGAAAATATCAGTACTGAACTTTCAGGCTCAGTGGCAGATGGAGACATATTGCGATGATTTGTGTTGCAAAGGGGCCTCCACTTTATTACAGTATTTATGCCAATATCACTTTACTCACTTTAGTGAAGCTATTCAAAAGCCAGCAGAAATCTGTCAGTTGGAGACATGTAGCATTCCAGATGTGGCTTAGAGGAATGAGCAGAAAAGCAGCAGCAATAAAATTGCACGGAATTTTATAGCGACAGACAAACCACAGGAAAGAAGAGGGCAGAGGGAGAAAAATACTCTGCTCAGGTTGTACTCAGTACTTGTAGAAAAGGATGGTCAAGTCTGCAGAGACTATCAGCCAGTATCTGAACCACTGAAGATGCCTGGCAGGATACCCTGGGAAACTGCTGTGCTGTGTGCATCAGAAGCCAGCTGCTAGGCTTTCTCTGTTGATGTGCATTTTTATTAAATAACTATAAAACCAGAAAGGCAAATTCTTGCTTCACTTGTGCAAAGGCAGGATCAAGAGTTTGATGTATGTATAAAATACAGATCTTATCTTCCTCATAGTGAGTTTACAGACATGCCAATCTTCATTTATATTCTTTTTGCTTAGGAGATCTTTCTCTTTTTCTGTTTTTTTAATACTTTCAGAACAGTATGAAGGCCACTGATCCATGTTCATAGCTAGGAAATACTGAGGGTTCTTAAAGAAGAAAATAGAAACAGTTTGAGATTGTTAATGTTGAGCTGAGGGCAACTGTTAAATCATGTTTCCCAAAGGAATACTGGTCATAAAGGACTGGCCATTCCATTTGGTCTGTGTACTACAATGCTCCATTTGCAGATATAGCTGTAAGTAAAGATTTAATTACAGATGTGGGAGACAGATGATGTTATGGTAAATAAATGGGAGGGAGGGGGGAGAACGCAAGAAAACCAAAACCAACCACCCAACCAGAAATGGCATTTAACCATCTGAGTAGATATCTACACCTGGCTTAAATTTCTATACATTCTTTTCAGTTATTGTAGGGAAATAGTCTTTTCTTGGAACCATTTTTTTTTTTTTTTAATTTAAGTGTATAAGATAGGACAAGTAAAACTGAAAAGCTCAAGTTCAAGCCAAAAGAAGTATGCACTTAAAAAATTGTTCTTTTATATGCAGAGGGAAAACATAATTCTGGTTGTGATCTACTCAGAAGTGAATATAAAATCATAATTATTCCATATTTTTTCTTTAAGTGAGCCTTTAAGTGAGAAAATTTGTAGTGCAAACTCCTACTGGGAAATAAATAAAATAATTATTTTCAACATGCACTTAATTTTATCCAGGGAGATGAGAGCAAATGTTTGTTTGACTATGCAGATTCAGGAGGATTCACTGCCTGTGGATTCATCCAAGTTGTTGTGCTTGTGCTTGACTCACACGAAGGTGTTCGAATAGAATGACTCATTAATGCCTTATTTCTGAGCTTAAGCAGAAAAACTCTGACCAGACAGAAGGACCCAAATGCTTGTGATTCTGGATCCTAGCAGCTGCATTCACCTGATATTGCTAATTTTAGAGTTATTAACAATATTGGAATAGATATAAGTCATCTCCTAAAAATGTAGTAATGTTGCTGTGATATATAGGCCATTGCTTGGATATAAGAAACCTCATCACTCAACCAAAAATCAGTTTTGAGTAACTGTTCCAGCTGGCTCTGCTTGGAGCAGGGGGGTTGGGCTAGACATTTTCCAGCAGTCCATTCCCACTTCAGTCACTTCGTGACCCTATAGAAAAATGATGGAAAAATAAAGGAGCTCTTACACAGACTGCTAGAAGCACTAGATTCTGGTGCTTCATTGTTAATGGCAAAGCTTCAATAGCAAATTAGACTAAGCAAGAAAATCTGTGATCAGTGGTGAACTTAAATCTGATTTTAAGACATTATATGTGTGAGGCTGTACAATTATCTTATATTTAACCTGTATTTAGTACCACATGCAGACTATCAGATTACACAGGTCTTGAGGGAAGACAGGGTCCTGGCTACTCTGTTAGGCAAATGAAGGGAGTGAGTGTAGTCCTACTTAGACCAGTAGATGTCTAGAGTTGGAACTGGCTTTAATCACTAACAGAATTACCTTAGTGGTCCCAAGGCACCTGCTTGCCATCAGAAAATGAGACACTTGGAGAGAATTGTGATGATGCATCTTCACAAGGACTTGAACCTCTTTATTCCTCTGACTGAAAATCAATTACTTTGACACTACTCAAAATAAGAAAAGTTTAAAACAGGAAAAAAATGAACATAGCCAAAAGAAGAAAACCATTAAGGATACAGAACATGCTTTGTATCAATTTTATAGTGAAAAATTAATTAGTAACTGAAGTAGGGTTCTTACAAATCCTAGTTTCTCAAAGAAATGAAGCTGGCACAACCATGCTCTCAATCTATCTATCTTCTGCTAGTAAATTACTTACAGAAGTTTTTAGCTCACTGGACAGGTTTTTAATTGATTTGACAGAGCTGAATTTGACAGGCATTTTGAAGATTATAAAGTACAAATTACTTTTTTGCCAATAGGATTGATTAAGTTTTCTCTTCCATGTGGATTCTCTTTTTACTGTTAAGTTACAAAAAGATTGAAATCTTTCCTCATAATTAGTAGATCTCTAATCCCTTTCTCTTTGATGTCCTATAAAGCTCATGAGGAATGAAAATTCAGCTAAAAGACATAAATGGATTGGAAGCCAGTCATTAGTTCCAGTGCCCATGGAGTTGCTTGTGTCCCTGGAAATACCTCAGAATCCTCATGAGTGGTCTATTCATGTGAAACTAAAACAAACAAACAAAACCAAGTTGTAATTTTTTGTTTTGTATTAGTGCTAGTCAAGCTTCATGGGTAACTTGCTACGTACTGCACAAGCACAGTTTGAGGTGCATTTTGCTGTCTTGAAAATCTGTTAAGTGCTCAAGATTAAAGGTACACATGTTCAAGCCTGTGTGGAAGTCATGAGAGGAGGGAATTGTGTAATAGGCAAGTCAAGAGGGTTTCCCCTAATTTCCATAGAAGGTCACAGAGGAACAGAACAAAACACAATTTTCCCAAATGCCAGGTTTTGTTCTTGGGCAAAATTTTGAAAAGCTGTGAAGAATGAGTTTAGTTTGTCCTCTAGCAGGTAAGATCTTTTAGACTAATTATCTTCCTTCATGGTATTGGACACTGACGTTGTCTATGGTAATACAAATAAAAGGTATGTCTCCAGGGGGAAAGGTAGGAAAAGGTTTAGGAAAATGCCCTATGCATTTAAAGGGTCTACTCCTTCTCAATGAAAAACAGTTTTATACTATATCAAAAAATTTCTGTAAAATAGGAAAGATCCATGGCCCAGATCTATGCTTCCTCCTCAAGACAGGGCAGCCTCTATGTAACCCGCGCCTGACAGATGATTTTCTTGGTCCGTTCTTCAGAGAAGGAATTTCACAACTGCCCTAGATATTATACTTAACCACAGCTACAGACAGAAGAATTTTCCTAATTCATGAAGTATTTCTAGCTGCTCTTTGAACCAATTACTTCTTGTCCCATCCACAGTGAATACAGACAATACTTCACTGCCAAACTCTGTGGCAACCTTTTACATATTTGAAGACATATTTTTTTTCACTATATCACTTCCTCCCATGCAGTCAAGTATCAATTTATTCTCATAAGTAATGCATTGTAGGGTCCAAAACACCTTTCTTGTTTTCCACTGTAGTGTTTTCAGGTGCTGTGTATTTTTAACATGCCTGTTAAAAAATTACTTAAACCTGATTAGAAGCAGAGCTGAAGGATTGCATCATGTGTCTTGCAAAACCACTCTCCAGTTTATAAATACTCGGTTGAAGTTTAATTTTTTCTGAAGTTTATTTTTGTGGTCATCTCTCCTGTATGTTACTGCTCAAATTCGGTGGAACTTACTTTCTGTTTGGACAGTTGGTTGCCTTTCCACTTGTCTGTATCAGTTGTCCCCTGATATGGGTGTACTGGATGAATGGTTGGCCCCTTTGAGAGCAGGACTTACTCGTTCTTTTGAGATCTGGATGTCCTTTGTTGCTGTGATTCTACTCAGTGCTATGAGTTCTTTTCTGACCCAGCCTGAAAATAAGGTAAAGAAGCAAAAGCCTATAATGTTGATTTCCTTTCTATTAATGAACTTAACAAAGCCACTGTTCTCAGTAAAAGAAGTTTAGCAGTTATTCCAGTGTCCACATAGATAGGTAATGAAATGGCTACAGAAGCTGACTAAGTCTCTTTTAATACTTGCAGTTTCTGAAGTCCTTCTTGGTAAAAAGTTCTTTCTTTAAGCAAGAAGTAATTTTGTCTTAAAAGATGGGCATTGTTTCAATCCAGCAATCGCAGTGTGGAACAGCTTATCCCAAAGAAGGAATCTCATCTGATTTCTGACTACAAACTAAATCTGATTAAAGAACATTCAGGGAACAGCTACCTAATTAGAACTGTTAAGCTAACACCACTGTGTCTATTGACCATAGTACTAATGATTATCCTGGGAGGACATGAATGCTGAGAAGAAATGGTGCTATTATACATGAGCTGCCTTTTACAGTTTTGACATCAGCAGGTGGACATAGAAGAAGTAGGAAAGTCCCCAGCAGATCCTACTGGCCAAAGATTTCAAATTGCAACCCCTTACTGTGTGTGCAAACCAATAGGGGAGTACACATATGGACAAATACTCGAAGTGGAAATAAGTGTTTAAGCAGTCACACTTCGTAACAGTAGTGAGAATCAGAACCTCATGTGTGCAACTCTTCATCACTTCTGTGTGGGAATATCTGAAAGCTTTAATTGTCCATGGACCGAATCATGAGGTGATGATCACTGCCAACAAAGTGCTGAGAGCTCTCAGCTCTAACTGCAGTCAGAGTGGGGACATGAGGATACTCAGTACTCACAGCAATGGCAGCATCATCCTGCCTCTCCAAATACATGCTGTTTTCTGAAGTTCCTGACAGAAAGCAATTGTTGTTCCTAAACAAACAACAGCGGCTCAGCTGGAGTCCCAGCTGCACTCAGGCCAACCGCCTCAAATCTCTAGTGTCACTTCGAAGCGATCTGTTTCTGGCTCTGGTGAAGAAAAAAAAATTTGATCTGTAATTTGAAGAAGATTATTCTTTCCCTCATCCTCCTGTACCTTTCACATTTCCTTGAATTGCATCTCCTACCA
Organism: Polioptila caerulea; assembly: GCA_013397295.1. Taxonomy (NCBI): domain Eukaryota; kingdom Metazoa; phylum Chordata; class Aves; order Passeriformes; family Certhiidae; genus Polioptila; species Polioptila caerulea. The sequence goes on along the minus strand of VYXF01002088.1, from coordinate 76,850 downwards.
CCAGTGTGCAAGGGAAGCCAACTGTGTTGATGTCAACAGGACTCCTCCAAGCAGACTACGTGTCGAGAAAGAGCTGCTCCTCCTCGGAGAGCTGGAGCAGCGCCTGGAGGGAGCACAGGCTGCCAACCTTGGAGAAACATTCCTGTTCTTGAACAGGGTCAAGGGGCAGTGGCAGCCCAGTGATTCATCAAATCAATCAGGCACCAAGGAGCAATTCCAGCAAAAGGCTCCAAAGTAAACACTGTGATTCTGAGAGGGATAAATGACAAGAAGCCCAAGGAGCCCTTGAAGAAATGGTACGGCGATATTTCATGAGACCACCTATTGCCACAGTTAAACAACTCCATTCTGTACAAGCATAAGGTGATGAGGTCTTGAAAAATAGAGAAACTCTGCAGGAAGGATAGGATGTGTTCTCACTCAAAAAGCAGACTAAAAAAGAGCTTCAGAAATCCTAGTCCTGAAGCTTGTCAAAAAAAAAAAAAAAAAAAAAAAAGAGGTATTTTTGCGTACAAGAATTCTTTGAAGTGGTTGTTCTTTCTGAATATATATTGACATTAATCATTTTGGGTTCTTTCTAATACACAACAAGTGTTTCCTAATGCCAGGACTATGATAATGGGATTACTATCATTGTTTTAATGATAATGACACTGATTATTATCAGTGTCTTAAATCATATAACAGAAAACTGTGTACAGTATATTATTTTAATTTTTACTGGTAGATAAGATTTTGTACAACTTGATAGAAAGAACATGTTTTTTTTACTCTCCTCAAAATATGTTAGGCTAGATTTATTCAGAAAAGTGAGACTCTTTAAAAGCTAAGTCCCATTTTACTAAATTCATGGTTATCTTGTAGTCTTAATGCTTGTGGTCCAAATGATTGACTACTGTCTTTCTGACAGTGTGGTGATTTTAAAGGGTACAAGAGCCTAGCCTCGCTCCAGCTAAACTCCTAGGAGGGAGGGAGGGAGGGAGGGAAGGAGGCAGGGAACACAGGGCCCCGAGAAATTGTTATTCAGATGCACTCAAATGTTATCCTGAACTTGTCTGCTCTGAAAGACTTGGCAGGGCTGACTCTTTTGTAAAACTTGAGGTAAATTGTGGTTCACACCAGGTTTGATGGTCTTCTAGTGAAGCAGGGAAGCAAGCCTCCTAAACCAGGTGGTTCAGGGATACAAAGACTGAGTGAAAGGTTTCTGCCAGCCATACAGACAAGTTAGAGTTGCATTCATGCTCACTTTTTCAGAAACCAGAAAATCAAATGCGTAATCTCACATAGGAATTGGAGCCAGAATTTGTATCTGTTCCTTAGAGCTATATTCCCCGCTGTGCTCTTTCAATACAGAACTTTGCCTTCCAGCAGGACAGCAGCCATCCCACTGCATGAATTTCTGCTGCTTCTTCATTTGGGGATTAAATAGGACATGCTGTGTTGCAATGTAGCTTCAGCTTTGCTGGCATCCCACTGGAAATGACCTTTGGCTTTCTCAGACAAGTTATGATGTTGACACAGGCTGTGCTGGTGGGGGAGGCTTCATCTTTTTATTTCAAGAAATTCTGTAATGGAGAAACATAGGTGTTTTGTTGTTTTTTTGGCTTTTTTTTAATGTCATAAAAATTGTTTCCTCATTTTCTTGATAGTCACCTCTGCTCTTACTGGTTCACTGTCAGAAATGAAACCTCAGCCCTGCTGTTCTGTTTGGAAGGATGGAGGAATCATTCTGTATCCCATCACACCTATTGAAAGGGTGGTGAAAGGGTTGTGTATGAATCAAGGATTCCACAGCAACCAGCTGCAGCTGCAGATCAATGGTTTCACTATGTCCTCAGGAGTGCAAAAAGTCTTTGTAATAGTCTCTTCACAGTGCAAAACGCAGTTAACTTTGCAGACATATTTATTAATACTATTAAATCAATACGTATTAAATATATGATTCTATGAACTTATATCTTGGGACAGTTCTGCCATGCCTAATTTCAGTGAGGTGTTTCCTGCCTATCAATGATACTTATGGCTTTACAAGGTGTTTCAGCATCAGTTATAGTTTCTATGTGGCAAGAAAAGTGCATAATACAAGCACAGGCTGATAAATAGCCTGGCCTCAGATTAAGAGCCTGTAATCAAAGAGCTCTGGAAGTAGGGGTGGGATTGGGGTTGTAGGGAGTGAAGAATTGGGTAACAGGGAAACCTGTGTGAAAAATGTCATTCGATACCTGCTGTTTGATATTTAGATTTAAGTGGATAATAGTAATCAGGAAACATTTTACGTATTTTATTAGATGTCCAAAACCAAAAGTGCAGAAAAAGAACATTGATTATTATTTTTTAAAATAGAACTAGTTTGAAGGGAAAGTAGTATTAACTATACATGCTTGCAAAGACATAAATGCATGACCACACATGACTTTATTTTTCAGGTCAAGGGATTACTTTGTCGGTGTTTCACACATTCATGAACTTGACATGACAGGATGTGCCCATATTATCATAGAAAATATGACACATGGTTAGTGCAATTTTATATTATTGAAATGAATATAGTATGAAGTTCAGACATTGAGAAAAAACCAAAGGGACAGAGGAATTTACAATTAGAAAGAAACATTAAATAGATTTTCTCACTATTGTATAGGCACATAAATCATAATTGAGTAATAGAGAAGAATTAGGTGGTCATTTCTATGGTATTTCCTACCATGTTTGGGAAGGAAAATAGGTGTTGTCATACACAAGACAGAACTAACTCTAATGGTCTCATAGATATTGATCATTAAATAGAAGATATTTACCACTGTGAAACTGGGTAAAAGACTTTCTTTTAATAAATGCTGAGTAGCAATTTAGGACTTCTATGTCTTCCCCTGTTTTCTGCCAACCTCAGTTAGTTTAATCTTTCCTTTTAACTCGAATTTTCCCAACAGTTGATCAGTTTTCAACTGCCTCCAGTTAGTTCACGTCTTTCTTGAAAAACAGAGCCCTACCCCTTACATAGCCTTCCATTAAGCAGTGTCTGCACAGTGCAGAAGAAAGCAGAACAATTGCATTTATTTTGCAGGCTGGATTATTATTTGAATATGCAGGCATGTTTTGTTTGACTGGTGTTTTTTTTCAATTTCTTGTAAAACAATGCTGACAGATTCAGCTGGTTACTGTTAGTCTCACATCACATTCTTTACTAGTTGCTCTCCATCTCGTGTATTTCAGCTTGATTATTTCTTTCAGACACTACCTATTGCTTGTTCTGAAAAATTTCATCCAGGTTGTTTGTTTTTTGGGTTTTTTTTGAGAGTATTGTTTGTTCTGCATGCTGCATCTGTTAACTTGGTTTCTAAAAATGCATGCAATAACACATCAGTAACACGTGGTAGAAAAAAAAGATTTTTCTTTTGTGACTTTTGAGGTCACAAACCCAGTTTCAGCTGCATTCTGTACTATGCAGACAGGAAAATATTTCTCTTTGCCAGAGTTCCTTAGTCTGATTTACCATACTCTTTAGTCTAGGTCTCCTTTGTTTATGAAAAATTACCTTGCTGATTCCAGTGTTTGACCTGAGCTATCCTCTTGTGCACTAGTGCAGAAGTCAGCTCTTGGAGAGCTTGGTCATGAAATCAGACCTGCTTCCAAGAACAATGAGATTTGTATAGCTAGATAGATTGAGAGTTTTTGACAAAAAGACTCCCTGAAAACTGACAGCTGGGGCAAGCACTGCATAAGTGTTTCAATAAACTTTGTGGAAAGAGGAGGAATGGCTGCCATCTGAAGAAATGTCTTATAACTTTACCAGTCTTCAGCACCGGGTAAAAAGAGTGGCATGTCTGGGTTTCTGAGGGATGCTGGACCAATACATTCTCTTCCTTTAAAATTCTTTGCTACCATTTATCAGGACATGATAGGAGCTTTTTTTTTTTATTATCTTCATGTCTCAAGCAGAGTAAAATATGTGGACAATCTGTAGTATGCACTTCTATTCTCAAGTTGCTTTGTAAACACATAAACACATCATACTGTGAGGGGATTGTACAATGCTATTTATTAATTTATCTTAAGTCTATAGTCTCAAATGCCATAGCCTTTGGAAATCTATGTGAGGGCTATAACCCTTGTGAGACCCCAGAAATCTTTTCTCATGGCTAGTGAGGGTTAGATAAACCATAGTGGGGTTCTGTTATTTATCTGTCTTATTTTTTTTTTATTTACCAATTTTTTGATTCACTCCCCTTGAACCTTTCAGAATGAAATAGTATTGCTTAAGTCAAGGATAAAGAAATACAAGCCAAGGTTAAAAAAAGGAAAGAGGAATATTTATAGTTCAGACAATTCTGTAATTGTTTTGTCTGGGTCAGTATGATCTACAAAAGCTTCCTTGGCAATGAAAACTCAAATGAAATATTTTGGTGAAATCTGATTGAATTTATGCAATAGTGACAGAAGAACTAAATGCTCATGACTGATAGACACATTCTTCTCTTTAGTGCATTGTTTTGCTTATTTTTTGCTGTGCAGTGGTTCTTGGAGGTTCCAGTGGTCTTTAGGGCCCATTCTGTCAGTAGAAGGTAAGAGAAAGTCTTCTCTTGAAAGGTCCTGTAATGGAAACAAGCAGGCTTAGAAAAAGGGTGGAAATGCACAACCCACATGATGATTTGCAAATCCATTGTTTCAAAATTATTTTTTGTTTAGTCATTCCAGTTTTTATCTACTGGAGGACTGGAGTAGAATTTATTTACTGTATCTTAGTGTATCAAATGTGAGCTAGGGCAATGGTGGGAATAAAAGGAAAAAAAAAACTAGATAAAGAAAAGGCAGAATCAGGTGAAAGTAGAGTGAGTGATGATGGTAAACTGTTGTTTTCTGGCCAGATAGATAAGCTTGTTAAGGAGAAGAAAGAAAAAGTTAACTAGGTAGAGAGTATGTTTTCAGAACCATATCAGTTCCTAAAGATCCCTCAGAAAATGTCTGGTGCTTGAACCAAATCTCCAATTTTTCTCTCTACTGTACTAGTCCCTACAGGACAAGAGTAGAATAACACCTGGTTCTATTGTTAACCTTGTTTGTAATTTTCAGTGAGTGAAGAAGAGAGTGACTATTGCTTTAGAAAATCACTTTAATTCCTCCTGACTGTATCTGCTGCAGTTTCTAAGGTGTAAGTGAAAAACCTAGCAAATGAACTCAGACTGACTTTAGTGCCTTGGGTGACCCCAGATGTGTGTGCTTTTCATGGGAATCTCCTGATCTCTCTCACTATCCATGTAGTGGTTCTTGCTGCAGAGCCATCCTGGAGTGTGTGAACCTGGTGAATAAAGTGAAACCAGCAGACATGCTCCAGAAGCAATGAACTGCTCCTCCCCATGACCTGCTGCTGCCAAATAGATTTCAGACCTCAGGACAGCCAAAATCCAGAGCATCCTGTCTGCTGTCCTTGGAACAAATGCAGCAGTGTCCCTCCCCAAAATGGCAGATCTTTTGGTCCTTTATCCATGTTTTTGACTGCTTTTACCTTCCAAACAAAGGTAACTGGTAATAAACAGGTTATTTCTCTGAAAACTCACTGGGGCTGAGCTCAAATCTTGCTTTGGTTTCATGCTGTGAGCTAACTCCTGGGCACCTCAGGCTTTGAGTTGGATGGTCAGAAATTCCCAGATGAGTCCATTGTTACAAGGAATTACTACTGGCTAAGTAAAAAGATATTTGCAAGCCTCACACCACGACAATACAGCTGTTTGATGCTTAATAGTAATGAAAGTAAAAATATGGAAGATTGCCCTCATCATCCTTCTGCTTTAACTGTATGGTGAAGCTGAAAAACAAAACAGAACAAAAGCTAAACAAGCTTCAAATAGGGAGTAAGTTATTACTGGAATAGAGTTATAAATTCAAGCTGACAAGAAATTCGAGCTAACCTGACTAAAAAAAAAGAGTTCCTCTCTAGAGTTTGAGCTGTATGGAGACAAGATTTTGCATATTTTTTTCTCCCCCCATCTTGGTTATATTAAGGAATATTAAGAAGTGACCTACTCAAGAAAAAATCAAGTGACCTGGCTTTTCTTTATTGTTCTTCTAAAGAAAGGATTAAGAATCAGGAAGAGATGTATCACCAGAATATTTTCTCACTAAGAAGCATTTCTGCACTTCTTTAAGATGGAGAATTATCAATTCTGTGGCAGGGAAGCCATGTAAATGAAGCCTTGTAAGGAGTGAAAAATAAAAAAATCAGATTTCACTGAGAGCATTTAAATATTTTTAAAATATTTCTGACTTGAATATTAGAACTGGTTGAAAGACAAGCCCAGGAAGGACTTAATAGAGACTAACTAGCCTTTTTAGCTCTACTAAACTATAATTTGGATGACCAGGTTTGTACAGACTCTAGTAATATTCCAAAGAGAAGCATTTTGCCATTTTCTGTCTCTCTGGACTGCTGCTAACATTACTGAGATAATTCTATGAATATTACAATCTGCTCTGTAGCTTCCTAACATATCAAGTGTCATTGGATAAGTCCATTGCAGGTTTCAGCCAATTTCATATTCATTTAACAAAAAATATTGTCATTTAAGTCCTGATAAAATTTCTGCATAGATATTTAAGGTGAAAAACCAGAAGAGTCCTTTCAGAAAGCTTAATAATTTTATTATGAAGGTGGAATTTAGAATAGTTTGAATAGTTTGAATATTCTAAGAGTGTCTTTAATTTGTGGATGTATATATTGTATTTACAAACTTCCATGAAAAATCTGCTCAAATTGCAATTAGTAGCTTGTCTCTTAATTGGCTCAAAGCCTTGAAAAATTGATCACAGAATCTAAAAGTCTGTCTGAGCTCCTTCTGGCTCCAGGGTTAGCAATAAAGAGCCCGGAATCACAATTCATGTGAAATCCTACTGAAAAGATTGTGTACACTGTGGCCTGCAATAGAGAAGTTCTTTTTTTAAGCACTGAATTCAGAAGATCAGATGTTGATACAGGGATAGAGCAGGTACCTTGAATAAAACAGTGTTAATTTCTCATAGCTGTACTTCAGAGTAAAAGATTAATTCAGAGAAAAATTTAAAATATTTTCCTAGCTGTCTGCTTAAACAGAAAATATGCTACAGTGCCCAACTATACACTCCTTTATGTGCTGTGTTAAATCATCCAGAGCATAATTGAGCCTATGTGTCCCCTGCTTTGTTATGTCATCTTTTGTTTGGTAGGGGAAAAAAACCTGACTTTAAGGAATAGATTGTGTTTAATCTTTTAAAGTGGGAATGTATCTGTTTCAGAATCTCTGCATCAGCCCCTAAAAACAATCAAAAGACTCCAATCCCAACTCTAAAAAAATCTCCTTTTCTGATGTATGTGCTCAGAGCTAAAAACTTTTCATTATTTCAGCCATAGACAAAGGCTTCATGACTGGTCATGAAAACAATTTCATGTCTTCCAACCATGTGAAAGAACTAAGGAAGTCTGTGTCTGAACCTACCCCCCTTCTGATTCACAAGAGCATTTTCCACATTCAGGCTTACACCACATTTTGCTGCATAGTTCCTTTTGCTGTTTCCAATTCCTATGCAAGAGGCATTCAAGGACACATAATGTGGTTTTTTTAAAAAATGTTTGGGTTTGTAGGTTAAAAAAAAAATGCTCTTTTTAATAGAAGTTCTGTCCTCTCAATGCTGCAAAAATTTGATCATGTCCCTTATAATTTTTTCTGAGCTCCTTATTTGTCTTGGATTGCAATATGTGTTCATATCCCTGACAATGGCTAAAGCCACTGGTGACTTTAAATGTCATTTGTATTGTGTAGGTTTATGACAAGTGTTTGTATAGTAAGTGTAATACCTACACATATACCCTGAAATATATTCTACTTCAGGTAACTGTGCATTTCACAAGCTTGGAGTCAGATGACAAATTTTGGACAAATTTTCTCTGCAGGTTTTGTACCATGTGGAAGGTGCCATGGAGGAGACAATGGGCAGGGATCCCTCATCATTCAAATCTGCTTTCACAACAAGCTTCAAGTCACTGCATGTCTGCCTGCTCACTTGTGTTTACCAGCACCCAAAGAACTAGGATAACATGAAGTACCTTAGGCTGCTTTGTTCATGCATACATGTCACTTTCAGGGATTTAGGAACAATTAGTTCCTCCCAGGCATCCGAAGCCTGAAATCTAAGTAAAACAAGATGGCTAACACACCTTTGCCCATAGAATCATCTGTCTGGATGCTTCTCTGCAAAGCTATGTGTTTGATTTCCAACTGTTTGCATTATCAAGGTCTAGGCTAGGGAGATTTTTAAACAATGGTGCAGAAACCACCCGTGGCAGAGGAGTGTGAGACTCTCTAAACGAGCTGTATGATCCACAGCCTTATCAGGACTACAGAAGTTGAGAAGTTGGTCTTTCATAACCAGTTAATAAAAACGTGTGTAATTGAGGTTTCTTTGTCCGGAGAATTGTTTGTGAGAAAGATTTGCATATGGCACAGTTGCCCAGAATAGGGGAATCCCTAAAGAAAGGCTAACGTGTTTGGCTGTCTGTTACACAGAAACAAAGCAAAGCAAAACAAACAAAGAAGGAAAAAACAAAGCCTTTTTGGCAGAGGGGTAAATGACTCATTGGGTAAAAATCCTGCAGCTGGATAGCACTGTAGCTGAGACAGTTAATTACATACAAGGAGATATCAGGATACAGCTCAGACAGCAAGAGGGAAGGGAGCAGAGCTTTGGTCATGGCAGTCAGTGGTCTCTCAGTTGGGAAGTGCTGAGCTTGCACGCACAGCCTGGGCACAAGTCCTGGCCAGAGGAATCCAGCCTGTGGCATGCGGGCATGGAAGCTGGAACCCGTCTGTGAACGCTGGCTCAAAGCAGATGTGGCTATTTAGAGATCTGAAAATTCCCAAGTAAAGAAGTTGAATATGGCATTTGGAATTAGGGTAGCCCTGCTTTTAGACATTCTAAGCTGAAAATAAAATATTCAGATACTCAATACCTAAGTGAATAAAAGCACAGAGCTGAAAAACTCAGATCTTGCTCTAAGTAGGAAAGAAGATACATGCCCCCAATGTAATATAGCAGAATTAAAATCAAGAAAGATCTGAGTAAACCATTCTGGTCTATGCCCAGTGAGGGTGGGATTCAGCTCCCGCTTTATTCAGGCTTCTGTATACAAACTAAAGTCTGAGCATTCACTGACAGTCCAGTCTTTAAAAACTGTGGAATCTATATTGAATAATTAACTTGACCCTATGGCAGATACTTGGCAATAGTTAATAAAATAATTTTCCAGACTTCATCAACATCCATACAGCTGCTTGTACATGGGGATTTAATACCCCAAGGCACTCCACCTATTAAGGCATTAATCCTCTGCAGGTCCTATAACATGTTTGCCAGCTTCATGTGGATCCCTTGGATCCACATCTCCAATGAGTGTATCCCTCAGCACATCTCCAGTGAAGAAACCTGTGTGGGGGCAGCAGACTAAAACTTTCTTGGTTATGTAGACTAAACCACTATTGACTGTAACACCTAAGCTCCAGCAAGGAACAAAACATACTTTTAAGCAGGTCCAGCAGCTGTTAGACAGCTACCAACTAACATTCTGGTACTCTGTGTTTGGACACCAAATGATTTGATTGCCTCCACCTCACTTCAGAAAGCATTGCACTAACAGCATGTATTAGAAAAGTGATTAGGTTAGGGCTAAATATTACATACTGTGATTTACTCATGCTCCTGAGGCCCAGGAGACTCTTTCCCAAATGGATTAGCTTCTGTACTTTAATGAAAGACTTTTAAAAAAAAATTTTACTGTTTTCTCCTTCCTTGAGGAAATGAGAAGTTCATCCCTTATGAGGCACATTAGATCATTGTCTCCTCCCTTCCCTTAAACCCACTTGTTGATTTCAAGATAGATAAAAATATTTTTTAGAGCAAAGCAAAGCTACAAGAAGAAACATAGGACAAGCATATAGCCATATGCTTAAAGGCATATAGCCAGAGCATAAAGGCATTTTAACCTTTACCAAACACTGTAAATTTGTTATGAGGCAAAGACTAAATATTTATGTTTGCTTCTTGTTGTCCTAGCATTTGGCAGACGACATGGGACATGGCAGCAGCAAGAATGGACTGTGGTGCAGTATGGTTAGAGCAGGTCTCTTAAAAGGAAAGGAAAGGTCCAGCTGCCTGTCCTATCACACTAGCCACTGAAGTTTGGTCTTTATTTACTTACCCATAGCCCTGCATTTGAGGTCCATGGTCAAGAGTCCATTATGCAATGCCTGCCAAAGGTTAAATGACTACACCAGTCCAATAATTATTTGATTTCCTTTTACCTGTGTATTTTTGCACCTCTTAATTATAAAATCTCTTCTCAGACACTTTCTTGCCTTACATTCTCAGCTTGGCATTGTCTTTGTCCAGTTTGTGTTTGCATTTTTAATGATACTTAAAATATGTGTCTTAGGGGAACCTATAATGGATAAAGCAACAGGAGATAGACTCCTGAACTAATAACAACCTCAGCTAAGATTACCAGATGAAAAATAATAACATGGGGCTGATTTACCAGTTTGTGGTTGGCTGCTAATGGAGGTTTTACTGGAGAAATCAAGGTCTCTCACCTATTAAAGTAATAGTTTAGAAACTTGCAAGTGGTCTGAAACTCCTATGAGAGATTATTTTGACTGAAGTGCTTCAATTACATTTGTAATGCTTTTAGTACATTTGCCCAAAAAAACTTTTAAATTTGGCAATAAAGACACAAAGTTAAATCCTGTTGTCACTGGAGCTAACATCAACCTCTTCTTGACTTTCCCTAGAGCTCAAATTTCACCCATAACTAGTATTTTTTTTCCTATCTTGCTAACAAAACTGATAACCCATTTTGATTCCACTGGCATGTTTTCCCATCTCCAGAGCAAAGCATGTTCCCCTGAGTTTGTTCTGGGTGGAGCCATTCTGGGAACTGTTTTCCCTTCTCTCTGGAAGGAGGATTCAGGATGCTCATGTTCTACCATCAGTCTGGTGAACCCCTTATGTGTGGTCCAGTCCCAGGCTATGTATTGGATAAAGGGAAGAGACGTGCCAGAAAGCGGAGTGAGCCGGCCAGGTGCCACATCTGATACTGTTTCCTCTTCAAAAAAAAATCTGTGAAAAAGCTACATTTATACCTGTCCTGAGCAACCAGATGATACTTTCGTTTCTCTTTCTGTTCTAGTATTTAACACTCATTGTTGCCTTGTTTCTTAAGTGGAAAATCTCCACAGCAAACTTTGATGATATTATGGACCTATATTCTGCCATGCACTGTGCAAGGATCTGGAAAGCCAGTCCAAATCTCTAGTCCGCTGGCTCATATCCCACAGCTGCAGGAAGTCCCAAATATTTTACACAGAAAGAATTTCTGACTCCAAAACTATTTCCAGGAGCTCTCCAGTATGGGAACTGTCTAAAGGAAAGAAAACATCAGGAACAATTAGAAGAACAGCACTGCATATGGTCACAATCTATGTTCTGAGTAAAAATTCTTCTATAGAGCCAGATATAGTAATTCTGAGGGGATAATTTTTTTTTTTTAATTTTTTTTTTTTTCACGTGTATTACCAGCATCATCTCTGGTAAGAAGAATATTTAAAAGGCTTGACTATGTCTTGCATATGAAAAAAGCAGACAGGTGCTCATGGTGTCACTTTCCTGGGTATTTGAATCAGAAAAGTGGGCTAGAAGTGCATGACATGTTCATCTAATGTTAGCTACTTATAATAGCAACCTGATTTTTACTTTGCCGGGAAGATGATCCTTTTGATGATGATCCATTTTAGAACTTGAGTTCAAACTTTGGCAACTGATCTGCAGCTATCACTACTAATTCACCTTTGCTGCTGCACTACTAACTCCAGTGCTGCTTTTGGCCCCCTCATAGGGATGGGTTTGGGATTATCCCTCTGAAATATTACTGATGAGCATCAGAGCCATAGCAACAACCTCCAGGGCAAATAATTATTTTTTTTTTCTACTTATCAGTCAATTTTGTTCAAGGGTTTGTTCTTCTTCAGTATGCACCCTATTTTCTTGTTGTTCACACACTTTCATTCCAAAGAATGATATCTAGTGATATCTAAGAGACATTGTTGTGCAGTCAGAGGAGACTGTTTTATCTACCATGCTTAGCACTGAGTTTATAACACAGGTGCCACAAAGCCTTAAGAGGAAAGAAAGAGACATTTGCTCTGTGGCAAAGCAGAGCTCTGAGAGTATGGAAATAATTTTTCCTACTAATTTTCCTTTCATGATGCTTCATGTCTAAAAGCTAAAAAATGTGGTAAGAAGAAAAAACACAAAATCCAAATGCTATCTGTCCTGTCCCAATAAAACAAGCTGCCAAACAAATAGAAACTAATTCCAAAATATTCCATACTATGAACTCTCCAATATCCAAAAATAAAACTTTACCTCATGTTTCCATTACTTCCCTTTGCAAGTCAGAACTGTGCTTGGCAACACACCTCTTCTTATTGTTCCTGTCATAACATTTATCAAATTACTGTTTGCACTGCAGTCACTTCTGTGTTTGAGCCTCATGCAGACAAACCTCTCTATGATTTCAACAGTCTAACATGAGCAGTGCTGGCAAGTGAGCAGTGACACCACAGATGCCAGCTTGGGAATGCCTACCAAGTGTCCAGGGTTTCCTGGGCATATTTATTTTTCACCTTGAATCTTTTTTTGAAGTGGAAATGCAGTACATGCCTAGGCTGACTGGTAGCCTTTGCAGGGCAGGCTTTTCATCTGCAGACCCTAGGCATTCTCTCTGTCGCATGTCCCAAGATTCCAGATTGCTCCATACCCTGTTTGGAAGTGCTGCTCCCGCGTGCTGCAGTGGATCACCATGTGCAGCCAGCCCAGCACCATGCAACTGCACAGGTTCTGCAAGTGCTGGCTGAGCCCCTTGAATGCTTCCATCTCATGTGGGCTGCACATGCAGAGGAAGTTAAATGCCTCCTGTGCACACCGAATTTATTGCTTGTGTTCAGAAAAAAATGCATAGCAGGTCTGATTCACATGGATGGGCTGTTCCCTTTGTTCACTCACAATGTAATGCACACAGGATAATCTACTTCCCTAAAATGATGTGGCCTTGGACTAACATAGAAGACAGAGGCTCAGGTACAATTCACTGGACAAATGGGGCAATTGCATCTTTTCTGACAGCAAACACAAAGCTGAGGGAGGACATGTGGAGTCCAAGCCGCCAGTGCCTGGCACAGCAGGTGGTTCAGGCAGTGAGGCCACAGGGTGAACTGGGGCAGCTGTGTGGCCACTGTGCATCAGGGGGCCCACCCAAATTCCCAGGGGACCTTCTGCAAAAGCCATGGCTATGAAAAGTCCTCTTCGACTGAGGAGCAAAGCTGGAGAGAAGGATTTGTGGTAGAGAAGACATGCTGGGTTAGAAAAGGGCTTTTTTCCCCAGCATTTGATTTTAACCTGATCTAATCTGGCAGTTTTGTAATGAGCCCTGCAAGAAAGGTGAGACGGTTCTCCATGGAGTTTTGGACTCAGATTCTTGTCCAAGAAAAACAGATCATGTATCAAGACACATAAGCATTACTGTGTGCAGATTTCTATGTAGGCAATCCAAAGCTAGGCACCCAAAACCTGCCCAGGCAGTGAAGCAGATACCTAGCAGTTTGCCCATGCCAACTCAAGGCTTGTCCTCTGGTTTCACTGCTGTCAGCACCTGAGGCACATTTCAAGTTCCTTCTTCAGTCAGTGGGAGGAGAGAGACTGAAAAAGACAGCAAACTAGCTCTTGGCTGTCCTTACTTGTACCTCACAACAGATTATAGAGGGAGTGAGAAGAAATGTTTAGGTTAGCTTTGGTATCTGAACCATGGCTCTTGGTAGCTGAAGTCAGATGGGATGAATGTTTTAATGATCTGCTATAGATTAACTATAATTAGGCAACTAAGCACAGTTCAAACACTTACTCCCTCTGTACTTCCCCAGTGGGGCAGGAGAAATTATAGGAAGAGCAAAACTAAGAAAGCTCATGGTTTGAGATAGAAATAGTTAGTTAAGTAAGCAAAGGAAAGAGAAAGAAAACAAAACAAATTATGGAAAGGCAAACCATTCATAACCTCCCCCGAGTAGATTGATGTCCAGTCAGTCTACAAGAATTGGCTACCTTGGCAAAATCCCCCCACTTTGTTTTGTTACTGAGCATGGTGTTATATGGCATGGAATATCCCCCTTTGTCAGTTAGTGTCATCTAACTGGATGCATCACTGGTTTCATCACTCCCAGCTTCTTGTGCATCCCAAATTTGCTCACAGAGGTGGAAGAGTTTGAAAGACTAACTCTTTAATGTTGTGCAAGAACTGTCCAGCAAACACTTCTCTAATATCATCTCTGTTTTAGTCACAAATTCAAAACACAGCACATTACAAGTTGCGATGGAGAAAATAAAGTCCATCCAAGACAGATCTAACAAAGGATTAAATTGAGAGAACCTCTGTCTGTGGTGAATTGTGAGTATGATAAAGTCAAAAGTAAATGTACTGCTGTGTTTCAGATTTAAATATTGTCCAAAACCACTACAATGGTGTTCTTACAGTGTCTGAAATCTTTACTCTGACGAATACAACAAAGAGAGAAGTAAACGGGGAATAAATTTTCAAAAATTATGTAAAATGTTTTTAACTGTAATTGGACTATATATACATTCCATTTCTCCAGGAAAATGTGTTTATTCTTCCTGGTGATTATGAACATTATTGTAGTAGCCTTATTACTCCTCAGTCCTGGCAATGCTGAGCCACTTCTAGGCAAGCACACCCAGTTCCTCCATAAACTAATCCTTTCCTAGTGCTTTGGGATGGTATTATTGTTAAAGTAGTGACAGCTGATAAAAATATCAGAGAAAGTTCCCTTAGTCTTGACTGCATTGTGGATTTACAGGGATTATATAAAAGTGAACAAAGGACAAAAGGGTAGACAGGTTTGTACGGGTATATATTTGCATAGAAGCTGAGCTAGGCCTCTCTTCCTCATCTACTCTCCAGTAATAACATAACTGAGGAAGGGGAAGAATGGCCAGAGTGATTATTGGAGAGTGGATGACATGATTAAAGCAAATTTCGTTTTCACAAAGTCTGTACATAGTGTCCTGGTCCCTGGCAGTGCCAGGGACAATGCACTTGAGGCTACTGCGTATTCATTTGAGATCTGTTGGGTGTATGAAGGAACCAGCTAATCCCAGAGAAAAACTTCAATTGCAACAGAGGGGATAAAGCAAAAAAATGGGAAGAGGGCTTCATTAATATCATTCAGAAACAAATACAATTCTATAGAATCAAGTTGCTTTAATTACTCCTTTTTTGATCATTATTCAGGTGAGATACTGTCCTGGTCACAGAGAGGAGCTGAGTTTAGTGCTGTGTGCCTGTGACCATGTTGTTATTCTATACCACCTACATTATCTCTGGGGGTACAGTTTCTTTTTCTGTTGTTTGTATACTTTTACTATTAATACTGCTCCTGTTATTGTGCATGTGTTGTTCCATTGCTTAGTGCTTTTAGTAGATTGTTACCCCAACCCATGGTCTCCTTTTTTTGTCAGAATCTCTTCTTTGTCCCTCCCTTAAATGGGACAGGCAGGGAAGGGGAGTGGCTTGTTTGGAGTTTAATTTCTTGTTTATGTTAAAACCAACACAGATACCATTACTAAATAAATAGTATGTAATGAGAAAAACAAACCTAAATAAAGACATGTTCACTTGTTAATTTGAAAAATTGCTTAGACAGATGTCAAATTCTTTGCCTTGGTGTCAGTTGTGCACAATTTCATTGTGTGTTCTATTTTCCAAATATCATAGGCAACTCTGTGGTTAAAAATATGGAACATTCACCGTAAAGTTTGTCTTCTGTAGAGTTCTGAAGTATTTTAGTGTAATTTTATTCCTTTGTCTCATTGCTGTCCATTTTTCAGACATTTGCATTCATGTGTCTCTTGTCTCTCTGCACTCTTATTGCAATAGCTTCCTTGACACTTTTATGATATTCTGATATTACTGTTACTTGGACTTTAAAACTGGTGATTCAGTTATTTATTGAAACAAATTTTCACATTATCACAGTAATACAGGTTAATGAGATGTGATGGCTTCCGATCCCTTGGAAAATGTAACAGAAATGTTTCTGATGGTAAATTATAATGTTGAAAAGCGGAAAAGCTCAAATTGATATTCAATTTGGAAACCTAATAATTATGAACATTTAGACCCAGAGTAAATCTGAACTTCACTGACTCTTTACAATGAGATAAACCAGGACTGGACCATTGTAGTTTCCTATTTTTTTATGAGATCTTGTGATCTCTAATTGTAATGTAAGGTTTCAGTAATAGGTAATTCTAGCAAATTATCTTAAAGCTAACATCAATTAGTGGATATGATTCACATGTCAATCAGTTCAAACCTTATAAAAGAATGCATTCCTGGGAAAATAATAACCATAAATTTAGGTCTCACATACTGTATGATGTGCAAATGGGGAAAACCATTTCACATTTAACAGATAATTTTAGGAATGAGAGACAGATTACATCTGTTCCAGTGCCTTAATTTTTTGTCAGCAGAACACATTCAAGAATCAGACTTTCACATGTCCTTATAATCTGTAGATAGGCCACTGACAGAAAGTAAGTAAAATTTCTCATTCTACAGACTTTTCTTGTTAGAAGGACATGTTCTGTGAGATAAGGTGAAATAGAACTCTAGAAAATGGACTAGAAATAAAAACCAAGGAAAATAATTAATTGAAATAGAACTTTACTTTTCAGTGTGGCTGCTTAAATAAAACCTCATTGTTGAGAGAACACTGGATCATATTGGATGCAGGGATTATTAAGAAAAGCTTTGAATAGCATTATCATTGCTAGCTGTTGACATGATCTGTGGTGCTCACTAATTGCTACAGTCTTTGCTTTGCACAGGCAGTCTCAGTTCAGCTGCTCTTGGTTTGGAAACCATCTGCTGAAACCAGGGTGTCTTTTCTGTCCTAAGAGAGCTCTGCTTCTCCTTTGAGTTGCATTTGACCAGAACACATACAGGAATAATTTTTTATTAGATGAAGTTGCAATCTCATGTTTGTTTCATAAATTAATTATATCTTTCTAGAAAGTTCTCTTGAACTAAATCTAATTTTAACCTTTTTGTTCCCAAATCTTCTGAAATTTTTCTCTGTGCTATACCATAAAGCACTTGGTTTATAAGTCTCACCACATTTTATTCCTTTTTTTGTCTGAGTTAGACCTTGAACAAATGAGATTGGAGACTGCTTCACTATTCAGTTAATTGTTTGGAATTTGAAATTGTTTAGAAGTACTGGAAATCTTGACATTACATGGAGGGAAGGCACTCTAAGAAACCCTGGGCAAATCTTGCAAAGGCTTTGTAGTGATGAGAAAGAATTTTACAGGCTTGGGACAAAGATATCTTTCTAGATATTTAGCTAACTTCTTAAAGGTGAACAAAATGAAAGCAGTTTTGCTGCATTGTTTTTGCTCTTTGCTTTTCTTCTCTTGGCAACTGTTCTGCACTTATCTCTATCAGATAAAACAGCATATGGTAAACCAAATCATATGTTCTCTGGCATAAATCTTTTTGAAGCTAAAGTTTTCTCAGAGCCTAAGTGATAACTCCGGATGTTGACTCATTTGATAAATGGTACCTCATGATCATGACTCCAAGCCTCAAAAACTCCCAGATAAAGTTATGTCTCATGCTGTGAGGTTCTGCTCTGTGCTGAATAGAAGAAAACTGAAAATTATCTCCTTGGGCGAGACAAAGGGTGGGCTCAAGTGTAGCAAGTTGTTCAAGGCTCAGTCTCCTGAGACAGATATTGGGACAGCTTTTCTCTCTGCCAGGGCTTGACACTGTTCTCCAAGTAAAAGCCGGATTACAGAGACAAAGATCAAAGCAGTTGTGCCAAAGTGCTGCTCCTTTCCTGACTGAGGCAGATTGCAGCCATTTCTGTCAGGCTATCAACTCAGTGGCTGCCTCAGGCCACAGGCTTATTGTGCCACATGAACTTCCAGCCTGGATATCAGCTAGTGGTGTTCAGAGTCATCTGGCAGCACCTGCTGACACCAGCAAGTCAGCTGTGTGGCCTGTCAGGTGCTTGGAAATTACTTGTAGGAAAAAACCATACCTTGAGATATTGCTCTGTGAGCAACAGGGCTAATAAAATTTGGTTTCATATGGACTTGAGTCCTTTAAAGTTTTCCAAAAGTGTTAATCCCAGCTTCTCTCACCAGTCATAACATTGCTTAGGTTAGACCCAAGGAAGACAGGCAGACCATGCAGTAGCTGATATCCAGCTGGGCATCTCCATATTTTGGTCACAGCTTGCATCTTCATTAATGAGTCAACTCCTGGATCCACGTATGTTCGCTCAGGCCTACTAACACAAAAATTCACCAGGTACAATGAATAATTCTCATCTTAATTAAATAAATATTAATAGCCAAGTGGATTTTCAGTGTAGATGTTACTGATTTTAAGGCTATTTGTAAACAGTTCTAATGGACCACAGAGAACTCCAGTTTTATAAACATCTCTGTACTTCACAATATTTCTGGTACTTGGTAGCAGTTTATATGTGTACACCTGATTTTACAAAATCAGCTTGCAGGATGTTTTCAGCAGTTTTTACTTGAAGTGGAAATGTATCCACAGTTCAGTTATTAGACATTCATCTACCCATATTTCTGGTTCCAAGAACTACTTTCAGAAGGGTGAATTTGGTGGCTTCGTCCTATTTACCAAAATAATGTGTTTAATGATGTGTCATTCCCTATGTTGTAGCCCACTGCAACTATTTTGAAGCTGGATGGAAGGACAATAAAGAATACTTTTCTGAATACCCACTCTTTTCTGTATATTGTTTTGATTTTTTTTTTAATGTGAAAGTCATCTAAAATATGTTCAGGCTCAATATCATACAGATTATCTGCCCTCCTTCTTAGTTACTGTACCTTTGAATAACAAGCGATGGAAATTAATCTGGATTATTTTCATGTTCATCCAAGGAAACAGGGAGAGGTGAAGGGTTTGTGTGACTGTCCTGGGTTGATGCTATATTGAAAGACTCCTCCTGGAAGTTTCTCCCCAAATTTTACCCTAAACAAAGACAGTGACCCACTGATTTAAAAAGAAGACTGGGACCTTCTGCAGCTGGTATTTCTTAGTTTAGTTGCTGCCCTGCCTTGTGACTTTAGAGATTACTGGGGTTTGTTATTGCTGTTAATTCGTCTTTATTAGCTGTCAAATTATTTGTAGATATTTCCAGGACAGAAATATGTGCATTTAGTCTGCACCATAATTTGAATAGTGCCAAGAAATAGAGGTGGACATGGGAGTTCATTCTTATCTACCTGCAAATCATTAGAATAATCCTTGTTATGGGTTTGACTCAGAGGAATTAATGCTTTCCTACCAACTCTCAGGCCCAGTTCAGGACTCTGCCATGAATAAGTCTGCATGCCTCCTGATCATGCCTGAGATGTACCAAGGAGGCACAAGGCCTGTGTGCATCCACTGAGCAAGTGCACAGGGAACAAATTCCTTACAGAAGCCGCATATGTGTAATAAGATGTATGTACACAGACCACACCTGAGACTGGATTGAGATGTTCTATAAACAGAATCTCTGCATGATTGCTATCGCTGGATGTTAACTATTCCCAGGTAAGAGGCCAAATTTATCAATTTCAGTTTTCCTTTTTTTCAGCGAGGAACTTTTCTAGGTAGAAACAGACTCATGCTAAATGCAAGCTTTTGGTACCAGCACATAGTGAGTTCAGGTGTCTTTGCTTCACTCTTCATCTATGACTTTGTCAGTCACAGAAGAGAAAGATACTGGATTGGCCAGGAGACTTGAGATAATCCTGACACTTTGCAGTCTGGGTCTTTTAGTTGGGATTTACTGAAATTTCAGAGACCTCAAGCAAAACATATTGTACTTCACTGATCTTGTGCTCATTAGGAAGCCTAATTAGTTAGAGTGTAACAGCAATGGAAGTCATAACTCATCTCTTAAATGAGATTTCCTAAAATACTGAAAAGGACCAGGTCTGCAGTTCTCATTGAAATCCAGAGGGAAATGACAAGCATCTAATTTACCTCAAGGGGTAGGGAAAGAAAGTAAGTTTAGACAGATATTAGAAGAAATTCTTATCTATGAGGGTAGTGAAGAACTGGAGCAGGTTGCCTAAAGAAGCTGTGGATGCCACATCCCTGGAAGTGTTCCAGGCCATGTTGGATGGTTCTTAGAGGAACTTTGTTTAGTGAAAGGTGCTCCTGCCCATGGCAGAGAGGCTGGAACTAAAGGACCTTTAAGATCTCGTCTAACTCAAACCATTCTGTGGTTCTATGAACTCTTGAAAATTCTGTCTTTGCAACCTTTTATAATCTCCTACATGTGTTATGTTTGCAAACACTACGATTTCACTGCACAGGTTTGTACCTGAGACAGTAAAAACTACCCAGTATCTGAGCTTTTTGTTGTTTCCTTTGTCACAAAAAATTATGGGAAACACAAGACACAACAGACAGTGCAATAGCAAGAGTACTGGGAAAAATTGTCACAACAGTATCTGCTGCCAAATGCTTTAAATGAAAACAATCTGCTGCAAACAATAAGATTTACTGCATTTAAAATTAATTTTAAAACTTAACAATTTTTGTCCCAGGTACCTTTATATAAAAATAATGTTAAAACTAGCCTCTGTAAGAATATAACTAGAAACATGTCTTTGATAAATATTTTTAAAGCAGGAAACCTGTAATTGGTGTAAAATAGCATGCCCAGAAAATGTGCAATTACAAGCTTTTAGCCTCAGTACCAGAGGTTTTAATCACATTTATGTTACATAAGATTTTTTTCTCTGTCTGTCTTCTTAGGCGTTTTCTGCATCCATCTGTCCAATTGCATCCTAAGGGACCCAGAGAGTGTGAGAGAATGAGAGGCTGTTTTGTGTCTGTGTAAGCAGTTGTTCCACATCTACTCTTCTCTGCACCACACTGTAACTAAAAACCTATTCATTTAAGTCTTGAAATATAGATTTCAAACTGCATTCATTAGAAATGAATCTCCTTTCCCTTTCTCAACCGCATTCTTACAGGGCTATTGAAGCTTGAGCACTGAGTTCAGTCTTGGCAGGTCCCCACCCCCTTCTGAGGTCCAGGTTCAAGCCATATTTGGGTTCTTTTGTGCTGATGCCTTCAAATTCAGCAGGGAAGTTCAAGAGAGGATAGATGAGCCCCCACACTGCTTAGGCCAGTCTCCATTTCAGAGCTGGAAGGTGACAAAAAGTGCAAAAGTGAATTTGGCCCAGGAAGGTTTTGAACAGAAAGCCATAAATTATCTTTCTCTTTTTTCCATTCTTCCCCCTTCTCAAGAGAAGACATTTCCAGTAAAAGCTAAATTTGTCTCAGGAATTGGCTCTGTTCTTTTCAACACTGCTGAATGCTTCGTTGCCAAGAGGGACCCCTAGTGTTTTTTCCACGTTTCATCTCTTTCAGGCTCTTGGGGTTTTATGTATAAAATACATATAAATGCAAAAATAATTAGGAGCACATTATATACACATGTATAAAGACAGTGCAGGGTCAATTTTTTTCTGCAATGGACTCAAAACATGCACCTAATCTCTGTCTAGGTCTCCAAGGCTGGCTGTTTTCAAAGATGTACTACATCCAGGGGAAAGCCAATTTTATCATTTCATCATTTCATCATTTCATCATTTCATCATTTCATCATTTCATCATTTTGCAGTGAAGATAAATATACTGAGCAGGTACACTTGGTTATACCCCGTCACAAACAGCAAAAGGCACTACCTTTTCACTATTGTTCTGTGTCACCTTTTTTAAGAGGATAAAAAGACAGATAACATAAATCAAAAAAAGCCTTTGTGAAATACTCCCATTTGGTGAAAAGGCAGTCCTGTAGTCCTGTCATGAGCTGTCTGGCAATTCACCCAAGGCCACACAGGGGTGAGAGCCAGAGGCTTGACTTTCCTCGTACCCAGGGAGAGATGTGCACCTGGTGGGGGCTGCACTCTGCTGTCAGGCCTGATAACCTGAGACACTTGAAAGTTGCTTTTCCCACTCTTACCTGGCACAGGTACAGCTCACCACACCAGGATAAGATCAGTGCAGATGGGATGCCATGGGATGCCTGGGGAGCCTCTGTCACTTTCCCCAGCGAGTGTCCTCTGAGAAAGTGACTGAAGGACTGATGCCTTTACCACCCATGCAGATGCATTTTCTACATTGTTCAGACATCTGGCAGCATCAGATTTAGATTTAGTTTTTCTCTGTTATCCACTACAGGAATGTCACCAGCTGGGCAAAAAGTGCTCATACTTGGAATCCTTAAATGTATTTTAAGTGTTTTGATGAAACGACTTTTGACTGGAGAAAATACCAATTAGTTGAAACAGAAATATGCAGAAAAGTTAATTTTGACAGTCAGCTTATATTTCAAGCTGACAGAAAATGTTGACCTTTTATAAGCAAAATGTTCTAATTTTCCAGCTCAAAATGTTTTAGTAAAACAATGTGTTCCTAAAGCAGTTAAAGAGTGAAATTCAGATGGAAATTTCTTTAAAGTAGCCAAAAATAATAGAATACCTAATATAACTAATTCAAACTCTTGCTTAATATCTTTAAATTTTTTCAATATTTAGGCTTCTGCCTGTGTACTAGACCCAGCATTTCCCCACCTTTTCCTGCTTTGCTCTCTGAGGGGCTGTGGTTAATGGCTTTTATCCATATGAGATTTTGATGTGTGGTTTCTCCTACTGAAATAGGAACTTCTTCTCCAGTGTCTTTATGAGATTTTTTTCAGATGTGTCAGTGGTTTTCTTAAGGTGAAGCTTATTTTCTAATCATGAGCAGTTCCCAGTTCTGAAATTTACCCTTAACTAAAGAAAAACACTATTTTAAAATAAGTTTTCCAACATGTAAGGTTTTACCTTGAGGATGAGGAAAGTAATAACTTTTACATTAACTTGACTACAAAACTTATCCCCTTTAGCATATCATCAATAAAACAAAGAAATGCACATAATAAGTTGAAATTTCTCTTTAAAACTTTCTACGGAACAAAACTTTATTATCTTCTATTTTAGAAATCATCTGCTAATTTATATCTCCTGTGGGTAATAAAAATTTTGAACCAATTTCTAAAGACATCTTAGCAAATGTCTCTTACTCCTCAGATCAATATTTTTCCTAGTTAAAGTCATTGTTGTCTGTTGATACTAATGAAATAAATTAGCATAAAAATGAATAATTAAATCATACCCAGAAGAAAAGCACTTAATTCCCTATTAGGAATCTTCCCTTGCTTATTATCCTGGCAGGCAATCAACTCCTGCAATGCAATAAGACAGGAACTAACCCACTTTTCTATCCAAACTTTGCTGAGGACATTAAAGGAGTTTTTAAGCTGCCTAAACTCATTTATATTCTGTAAGCCACATTGTTGGAAAAATAAGCATGCAATTAAAAAAGCCAAACAAAAAACGTTAGGACAAGATAGTGATGACACATCAAATTTTGCCATCTATGTGGCAGCTCTTTCTTCAAGGAAGATGGATCATCAGTGTCACAAGCAATAACTAGCTCTGTTTCTCTTCTGCATGTCCTCTGCTCTTCTTGTAATGTCTCTAAGACCAGGGATCATATAAATATCCCTTTTATCCAGAAGCTTTTTCTTCCTTGACCATGGCAGTTGCACACTTGTGTTTATGGCAGAACATGAGAAACAAATTTAAAAAAAGAAAAAATATTGTTGCTTGTAGGAAAATTATCAAGAACAAAACCCGTATTTCTGGGTTTAGCATATTTGTAAATATTTCCAAGTTGTTTCAACAGAATACATGTATCTCTTTGATAATAAACTCAGTGATCATTTCTTGAGAATGAGCTAAGTGAATTGAGTGCCTGAAATTTTGGTGTTTGCCACATCCCTGTGGCAGTTTAGTACTCAGACAAAGTGCTTGCACAAATGCATCACTAGCCCTTACTCTCATTTGAAAACTTGCCTCAGTAGGCACATCCTTGCTAGTAAATTGAACAGTAAATGGAAATGCTGCTTCTCTGTCCTTGCAGATTATGGCACAGTCTGGGCACACCCCTCTCCTGATCCTGAACTGTGTGGCTAGGTGCAGGCTGGGTAATAGGTCCCTGGTGATGCTGATCCCAGTATCTCATGGGATTCTCATGGATTTGGGAGAAATGCAGGTCAAAACCATGATGACGCCTGTTCCAGTGTGAATTACTGGTTCCGGAGATGGTTTTACTTTCTGGTAATACTAACTCTCTTTAATTAATGTAGACACAGCCCTCATGTCCTGCATTTTCTGTAAGCTTTCTCATAAAAATCAGGGTTGGCTACCCAGAGGGAAAAGCTTACTCTCTGAGCAAAATCAGGCATCAGAGCCTGCTGCTAGATGAGCAAAGGTTAATTTCTTTTGTTTATCGGATGAATAGTTGACAATGTGCTAGAAATTTCTAACATGGCTGGGTATTTGGGCAGATGTTAGAGCAGTGCATAACTTATAGTGGAAGATCTATTAATTCTTTACTGCAATAATTATGCAATACTTTTGCCCAGTCTTTAAAACTCTGGCACTTGGTGGGCAAAGATACTTTGGAAGTGTCTATAGGCATGTGTGAAAAATAGCTGAGTATGCCATGTGAGCCTGAAAGAAAGAGACACACAATGAGAATTTTTCTGTATCTCTAAGCAGCCTAATTGTCAGCAAATGTCAGCAACCTGGTTCCAGACATAATGGGAGCATAATCTGATTCACTTCAATAAATTTTAATAAGTTTTATGCCCTTAAGTAAAGTTCTTGAGGATTCTATCTATACTGTTGCATTGTTCCACTTCAACTTTTTGTTGCATTTGATTTCTCTTTTTGTTCTTTTCCATCAGAATTAAGATTGCTTGATCAAGCAACCATTCTATTTTTACAAACACAAGTTTAATGTAGAGCATAGCTATGCATTTACTTGTTAAGGAGCTTACCTAGAACAGAAATCAAGGGAGTGCTGCAGTTTGGTTTGCAATACCTCCAGTGTGCTGCTGTCTTTTAGTATACACTTAGAGAGTGGAGAAGGGGCCATGATTTACAGTAAAGTTTTCGGCTGGCAAACCTTGGAGAAAAGAAACTGTTTGATCAATCTAACCCAGATCATGGAAAGTATCTCCTTCAGAGAGAAAAACCTGAAATCTAAAACCTAGAACAGTAATATTGTACTCAGAAGAAGAGGCTACAAAAAGCCAACAGTTTTCATTTTTTTTTAAAGAGCTTATGGATTTGAATGCACTAAAATATCTCAATTTTTTCCTGAAAGTCAAAAACATAGAAAAGATGAGGGAAAGTAAGGGAGGAACAGAACCTATTACAAGCCTAATGAATATTATATAACTGAGTCATTGTATAATTTACAAAATCAAAATCGTGTGGGTTTTGTCCTTTGCCTACTGTTTGCAATTTTTTTTATTAGGATCCCATAATTTAATAAATCTAAGTGCTTTCTCTATGCTTTTCACATTAACCCAGTGAAGTGATTTTATTTTCCACTGACACTGTCTGCTTTCTGCTTATTTTTTTTCCAGTCTGATTTTTCAGTATGCATCTTCCCTCTAACTTTCTGCAGCCGTTTGAAAATTTATTTTCTTAGGAAATTAAATTTTTCAGATGTCAGGGATTTTTAAACATCCTAAGTATAGTCATCTGATATATGTTTTGGTGGTTGTTTAAAGATGGTGACATAACATGAAGAGAAAATACCTGATGGCAGGTGGAGATATAAAGATTTTATATTCTGTAGGTTGTACTGACTGCATTGCTTATATGCGGTGAAGTTACAAAAGTGATTATCACTGTTTATTATTTATGAAGTGCCAAGAATTCATTTGACAGTACCTTGTTATTAATACAATAAAACCTTTTTATGATATGAAAAATATATGTAAAAAATATATGTAAATCATATATTTACATTAGACTCTATTTTAGAGACATTTCAGAACACGCTGTAGGTATTTAAATTTGTGTAGTTTTATTTTCCAGTATCCTTCTCCCTCTAAACTCTCGTGGCCTTTACTCTTATTTTCTTTTTTTAGCACATTCAGGACTTCTGTCAATCATCACTAGTTTGCAATTTGTCTGAGATAACTATTATTACATTTGGCTGCAAAACTGGGAATCAAGGTATCCACTAGAACAGACCCAGTATTTCTGGCTCTAAATGACCCTGAGCTCCAGAATAGGAAGTTTCTTGTAGTAGATTTAGGAATGGAAAAAAAAAAAGAAAAAGGTATAGTTGTTCTACTTTAATAGAAGAAAAAGAATAAATGTGTTGTACTTTTCTCATTAACCTTCTCTCTTTTTTTCAGAACAGTTGGCTTTTTCTTATAGTACAACCCTGCACACTTAAACCAAATGGTGTTTCTTGCTTCCAAAACCAAGTTTTATGTATGAACAAAATGTTCCTGATAGTAGTGCTATAGTAGATGCATGCCACGGATCTGTGTATGAGGCTCTCATTCAGTAGAATATGAGGCTGTGATTTGAGAGGGATGAAATGAAATTAATCAAGAAAATAAAAAGTTCTGAGATGCATTGGAGGTTGCTCCTCACACTTGCTTGCAGCAAGCAGGGAGTGGTTGCCAGCATTCAGGGGAAGAACCTGCCTGCAGTACAGATGTTTTGCAAGGCAGGCAAAGCAAAACTGCAAAGCAGTGAAGACTGCTGGTGAGGATATCAATTGTATCTGTGCAGTAGGCTAAAGAAAAAGGGAAGGAGGTTGCTGCCCTGGCAGCTAAGCAGGATCTGGGGAATGTCTGTCATGTTATTTTTCATGAAATGATTTAAAAGATAAATCTAATAATAGTAGTAATGCCTAATAGACTATTTCATAAGACCATATATCTCTCATAAATCTGCAGGGGAATTTTTGACTCATTTTCTCTGATCTCCTCTATAAAACTTGCCATAGTGCTTTCTTAAATTAAATTGCACTGGAATTAAATTTTATCTGTCTCTCTCTCATGCTCTTACTTACTCGAAATTCAATCTTTATTTTTGAAACTGGCATAGTTATAGTGATAGTGATAGTCCACTGCAAGTTGAATTAATTTGTTCCACTGAAAAAAATGTCACTGTTAAAAGTTTGTGCCTTTTTTCTTGCCTGAATTAGTCTCACATCAGCTTCCAGGTGCTATATCTTGATGTATGCTTTCATCTGCAAGGCTGAAGATGGACCTCATTTCTGAAATTTGATTCCATGTGGGTGCTTATTTACTGTGGTCATATCAATTCCTAATTTTTTATGGCAAAGCAAATAAATTCTTTTCTCCTTGACTAAAAAGGCATGATATCCAGCCATTTTTTCTTTTCCTGCAAGAAATATTATTCAGTGATTTAACAATTCTCACAGCATTTCTCTAAAATTTTGCCTATCTATTAACATCCTTGAGTTATGGTCCTCAGCAGAGGATGATAGCAGATGTAATATTGCAGTAGACACCACCTCAGGTTGAGGATTATGGAAAAGCCTCCTCTCCTATTCCATGTTTCCTGGATCCCAGGTCATCTGTGCTGCTGCATCCACTTGGGGGATGACAATTTTTCTGGTGTGAACCATAGACTAAACACTTTTTTTTCAAAATGCCATCTTAATGATTGCACTGTTTAACTTCAGCCTAAAAGTTTGAAGTTAACACAAGACGTTTATGTGTATATGAGGGAGACTTTCCATGGGACGTGTCATAGCATAAGAGAATCACAGAATCAATTAGGTTGGACAAGACTTCTGAGATCATCGAGTCCAACCTATAAAAATTAATTTCCCTGACTGGAAAACTCTGCATTTGTGACGTCTTATTGACCATAAAAAACCTAAGGAGATTATATTCTAATTTGGACCCTTAAAACTAAATTGTTTGAACACCTTCCCCAGATGTTCAATCCTCTCTTTTGCAACAAACACCAAATTCCACCCCTCTGTAAACGACTGCATCCCATCTCTAAACCCACTCAGTACTAGCACTGAGGCAGCATCAAGCAGTCAAGGAATCTGCCTGAAGCTAATCCCCTTTTAAGAGATCCTCTACCCTTAAAGCATGAGTAACTGTGTCCACTCCTGAACATTCTAAGTGCTGACCCATGGTTTTCACATTGTAGGCACCCAGCATCTTCCCTGTAATAACACAAAAATTAACACAACTGTGCCTTCAGTCCTTATCTCTACTGGACTTAGGACATCATGTGTTTTCTGGAAGGACTCAAACTATTCTTTGGGTTCTGCTTTGTTGGTCAAAGTTCCAAAGTGGAAATTGATCCTTTTGGATTGTAGAAGAAAAATTAAAAAGAAGGCTTATGATTCTTGTGTGGAAACTGTACATGAAGTTCTGTTGCTTCACATCTTTATAGTTATAAAATGTTTACTTCACTGGCTTTTTGGCCTCTTTTAAGGTCCTCTTCATCCTAAGAATTGCTCTAAATATCTTTCAGCTTTTATGTTATTGCTAGAAATTAATACAGTTCATTTAATAATGAATGGCATTAATTTAATTTTATGGGGATTTTTTTATTAAATATCTCTGTGATGTGCTGAAGGTTGCTTTATTTTGTAGTATATTATGACATAAGTGTTTTCCTCCTCAAGGCCCACACTTCAGAGCCGAGGCAGGATCCTTGCCCTTGCAGTCTCTTGCTCCGTGACCGAATGCAAGAGTGGAGAAGACCAGCACCACATTTTCCTGATTTCCCTCTGGTTTGCTCTGAGATAGAAGGTGCTAAAGAATCTCATTAATCATAGTGTGGAGTTGGTCAGACATTTGTTGTTCAGTAATACTTAGATGACAATGGCTTGGGGTATGAAAATTATATTTTAATTTGTTGAGACAGATTATAATTTCAGGGTGAATGATTAGAGACAAGCCTGCAGTAGATAACTAGGCTTGAATCTCTCTCAAAAAATCTGCAGTAGTTTGGATTTGACTTAATAGTAACACTGAAGCCAATGTGTTAGCTTGAGACTCTTCTGCCAGTCTGAAACAGGTCAGGATAAAATTGCCAGGGCCACTGCACACACACAAACACACATCTCCTCTGAACTACATCTTAATGAATTTTACAGCTTGGACCTGCCTTGGGAAAACTAAGGTCTCTTAGTTTCCTAGGAAACATGGTTATTAGAACATTGATGCAACAGTGTTTGACCTTCAGCCCAAAATGAACACCTAAGATGTATATTAGTACATGGTTTTGTCCATAAAATTATAAGCAAAAGATTTATTTTTTTTTTTTTAAATTTATAGCTTAAGCAGTAGAATCTGGGGTGCACTTTTGGACGAGTCATGTCATATAAAGATAAATAGTCCTATACCAAAACAGATTCTCAGTCTGGATTAATTTCTCTGTAAAATTGAATCCCTATCCCTATGTAAAACTGTATCATCAACCCTGAAGAATGTTTCTATTGAAGTACTGACTTTCCTAGGAAAGTTAATGTGCTGGTAGGGTTTAAGTACTGTGCCCAAGCATCTATTTTTTAAACACTAGAAATTATAGTCATAATTATTACAATGCAAGATTTTATAAAATGCTCTGCCAGTGCACTCAGTTATTACCAAAATATGCTGGGAAATCATTTGCTGTTCACATTGTGTTTGGAACATCCCCAGGAGCTTTGCACACTTTACACTGCAAATGATGTCCAATTTTGTGCACTGTGTACTGGCTCACACACAGTGCTCTGCTGTCCCACAGAATGGCCAGTACAGAATTGCCTTTCCTTTGCAGGAGGTGGGAAGTCCTCCTTCTTAAATGGAGATTCAATTTGGAGTTGGTTTCAAAGCCTTGCCATATCAGCAGAAAGGAATATTTTATCTCAGAGGGTTGGCAGATGGTGACAAGCAAGTTCCATCACATTCAGTGTAGCCATACTGTGGAAGGTGCTGTGACTGTGATGAAAGAGGAGGACTGTGGCAAGACAGCCTCAAAAAAGTTTTATGCCTAGTGATTTTGCTTGTGTCTATATTTTTTATTAGTGGATTAGAAACTGCACTGGATTCAGATTCATACATTCAAAATTTAGGCACACAAACACTCCTGAAGTTCTGAAGGCTCAGCCATTCCCTTGCTGGTGTTCTTCTCATTTACTTCTTACTAGGTGCACTTTTCAGGAAAAAATGTATTATCTGGGGTATAACTTAATGGAGAATGCTAGCAATTTTTATTTTTTTTTTTACACTAGTAAAAACATACACTATAAACTCAGACAAAGAGATTTACTCACTCAGTGCTCAGTTCTTCATTAGACAATCTAGACTTTGTTAGATAAAGACAATGCATACAATTTAAGAAGCTGCTCCTTTTTATTTGGAAAGATAGGTGTTTTATTGCACGGAAAAAGGTACAGTTTACATTGTACAGAGTTCATATCTTTGTGTTTTGTAGAGAAGAGAATAATTTTCAACTTAAATAAGTTCTAAGAATGAACTCCTGTTCCCAGAAATTTCCTTCTGTTTGGCAACACTTCTCTTGTAGATCATGAGCACTGCAACAGATCTGGCATCTGCTGAGACAGTTCTTCTCCTGCACTGATATAATTACTATTGTTATGGTGAAGAAAGAAACACTAATTATTGATATGTTTGTTTCTCTGTTCAGATATTGTTATCTATGAACGTTCTGCTTACTCTTCTTTCAAGGCACAATTTTTAAAGTTGGTTCCTCTGAAATCTTTGCTTCTTCCCTACAGCAGTCTTATTCAGGCTCTTGCTTTTTATCCTTTATTCCCATCATTTGCTGCAGTAGGACTCCCTAAGCTAGAAAAGGTTATGTAAAATGTGGTATGTTTTTCTTCCAGTGATTTACTTTTTGAACATGTAATCTTTTAGCATTTTAAGTGTCATGTGGAAAAAACCCCCAGACATTTAAGCTGTGCATTAAGTAAAGAAGAACATTTTTTAAAAACTTATTTTACTTTGACTATTTCTCCAGATAATCTCCTTTGGTGACTTTTAGATCATGCATTGGAGCATGAATTAAAAACACTGTTAAGTCATCCTGTGTTTAAGTGTGTCCAGCTCTCCTTGAGCTGGTATAACCTACACTTCTTTAACATTCAGTTTCCTGGAATTTTTGAAACCATGATGTCTATTTACATGTCTTCTGCAGACTGAAGTCCTGAAGGAAATGTGCTGCCTCAAAAGGGGTGGAAACAGAGGAAAAAAATACAAGAAATGCATCAGGTGTAGACACTGATGTATCTGTGTGGCTATGAAATGAAAAAAATACACACACAAAAAAGATGGCTAAACTACATGCAGTGCTGAATCTTTCTTTGAGAGCTTGAAACAGTTACACTATTTTTTCTATATTTTTTTTTAATTGAAGTTATTAAGTACAGATGGGGCTTCTTTCTAACAGGTTATCTTTCTCTCCATTTTCAGACATTTTTGGTTTGTGCATTGTTTTGAATGTACCTAACTGTCATGGTTAATTATGCAGAGAATATTGTTTAGCAGAAGACACCTTATTTTTTTTTTTTTATTTCTTATTCTTTTTTCCCAAGTTATGAAGGGGCTAAAATTAAATTTTTGTGTGGGTTTTGCAGAGGTTTTAGGAGTCTAGCTATTATGTAAAATTACTATGAATTATATGAATTATTTTGCCAAAGCATAAATCAAGGTTGAGAAATCCATATTATGAATCCATTTCTGAATACAGGAATCTGAAATTAGACAGGGGTATTTAGGGGCTAGTTAAAGATTCATAATAGAGAGCCTTGATTTACATTGAATAGATCTGTTGTTGAAAGGCTATGTTCCTGACAGATTTGGACTTAGTTTATGTTTATTATTCTAAAAATGTAAAAAATCCCAAGTGACAAAACAATCAAACAGAGGCTACGAGTTGTTGTAGCAATTATGTGGTTGTGGGATGGAATCATGGTTAGAAGTGCTCACCTGTTTCCTTTTCTGACAAGAGAGTAATGATGCAGTGTGAGATTGCAACACTTACACAAGTAACATCTGTGGCCTTCACTCACTATGAGAATCACACAATTTTATTTGCAACAGTGATTTTAAGATACTATACTCTGCTGATACTGAATAATTTCATCATTTCAAATGATGCAGACTTAAAACTTATTTATTTAAGGATTAATTGCAATATGAATGGGCTGGACCACATTGAAGTGGACTTATTCCTAATACTCCTGGAAGACACTGGATTTATTGCTTTAGAAAAAAACCCAGGAAGTTCTTTGCACTAAAAACAAATAAAAGCAAATATCTTTACAAGAAGAACAAAGTTACCAGGGTGAAAACTACTCCTGCATAAATGATAAATAGGCTCTTAGTCTGTAGATGTTATGTTTGTAGAGAAAATCTGCAAATGGGTAGAGGCAAGCTACAATGACATTGTTTTCCTGGTTGAGCAGGAAGTTTAAATTGAAAGGTCTCAGGTGTAAGCATTCTCCCTTTTCATTTCACAGAGTATTAATTTATGAAGTTGCTACTTCTTTGTTTTACTGTTCATAAAGGACTAAACCAGAGAAGAATAGTATATTATGGACACATGGACATTACCTTGTGCTATGGTTTGCAAGATGTTGGAGGGAGGGAATCCCTGAATATCATCCAGGGGTGTTGCTTTAGTGGGGAGTGAGGCAAAGAAAGGTGCAAGAAGAGCTGAGCTGGTCATGATTGGGCTGAGAGTATGCTAATGCTTGTAGGGCTTGGAAAGTTACCCTCTGGAAAATACTGGTCTGCATACTGGTTGTCTCTCAAGTCTGAATGTCAAAATTGTAGGTGTTAGGTAGGAAGATAACAGATAATATATTTTGTATCTGTAAAAGCTATGTCAGTGAATGGCATGTATGTATCATGTTAACTACATGCTAATTACCCTAATTTCCTAGTAACCCTAATTTCTTGGAAATGCCATTTTATAATGAATAAATTTCTGTATGTCTGTTCATTTTCCTAAAAAATTTAATAGCAATGAATTTTGAAATAAATTAAGTTTACAGTGAAGCTTAAGCTAGACATTCCTCTCTGGTGAACAAAGAAATAGTTAGGGAGTTATGTTGTTGTTGTGATGAAGAAATATATGGGAGTGGGTCTATCTTATCCTTAGACAAATAAAGCTCAGGGCCTCTTACAGGATTTCTGGGTCATGGTGAGCTATCCTTTCTGGAGGGTGATATGAGTAACAAAGAAATAATCTCCCCAAAGTCCAGCAAGGATACCCTTGTTGCACCAGTTTTCTTATATTTTCAAAATTTGGTGAACATGAGGGTTAAACTCTAAAAGCATTAAAGTTCCATCTTGACAATTGAACCCAACTCCTGCATAATAAACCAGACTTGGTCAGTCTCTTGGATGCCTATTCTTTGAAGAAAAGCTCAGTGGGTTCTTGCTTGTGTTATAAGCTATTTTCCTGCAGATTTGTGCTAGAAGCAAGCTCTAGCAAAATATTTCAATTTTGCTGGTGATGAGCAACTTGTTCAAATCCCCTAATCCTTGTAAATCCCTTCAGCTCCTTTTTTGCTTTGCTGGTGCATTTTTTTCATCCATGTTTTCAATTTGATTAGAAAGATGAATCATGTTTTAAAAAGTCCTAACATGGGTTTGCCAAAAAACCAATTGTAACAGTGAACCACTGCCTGAGGCAGGAAGCTGTAAGAGTGAAGGAAATGGGAAGTTAGCAAACATGACAGCATAGAGAAGTGAGAACCTGTAGAGACAAATACACAGACCTATGTGTTGTTTTGCTTTGTTTACAGTGAAAATTAACAAGACTGAAATGGAAACCATGTCAACAATACATGGAATATAGTATTTGTTGAAGGAAATGAAGATGATAGGATGTAGGGATGTCAGAGGACTGGAAATGCAGCTGAAAGCAGCAAAGATCTTTGTACAGGTCTTCAGGGAGATAATGAAGTAAACAACTCTGAGGCTGAGCATAAAATTACAAAGCTGGAAATCACATCTGTGCAAACAGGCCTATGTGACAGTTGGCTGGTGAGCCCAATAGGAAAGGTAATGAGTAGTGATGTATTTTGGCTGAGTTAGAGGTTAAAGCAAGCAGTATCAGATGATTGTAAATCCCCCTAAGAGGAAGACCACCAATGCAAAGAAATATATTTGAGTTAATGGAGGAATGGTGTTTGTGTCCTCTAGCTATTTCAGGCTAATGGCCAGAAAGAAGACAAACTAGAAAACAGAAGATTGGAAACTATATCCTCACCCATAAGAATTAGATCTGCCTGCCTGAGGGTGTAGGTATAAGAAGAGTACGAAGCAGTTCTATAAGAAATGTTGGGAAACAGATGCGTAAATAGACCTTAGGCTTAACAGATTTATATTGTATCTCAGAAAGAGAATATCCTGAGTAGGAAGGGATCCACAATGATCATTCAGTTAAACTTCTGTCTATGCACAAGGCAGCTCCAGGAATTACACCATGTGCCTGAGAGTGTTGTCCAAACTCTTCTTGAACTCTATCAGGTGACTACGGCAATGGAAGAGAAGATTCAGGTGACTAAATCTAATGACAAAAATGAGGACTTGAATCTAAAGGAGGAACAAAATGAAGACGTCAAGAGTTTTGAGGAAATGTTCATAGGAGATTTTGAATGAAAGGGATATAGATTGTCTTGCTTGTTGTATAGGAACAGGTCTGGTTCTTGAGACCTGTGAATTTTATTTACACTACCTTACTCCAAGAGCTTTTGACACTGAGGATATCCATGACTTTTCAGTCTCCTGGAGTAGCATTTAATCTTTTATTGGAGTCTGTAAGTTTGTTATGAACTCCTGAGATATGCATTGAGTTCTAGGGCATTGAGTAAAGTGCAGAACAGGTGTCGAATGCCTTTCTAGAATTGCCTGATTGCTTCTAATTACAGAGGACTACTGTTAACAAATAAAGTTTCTTCAGAGAATTTGTTCCTGTCTTCCTTTCCTTTTGTTTAATTTTAAGTACGATTTAGTCTTTGCATAGAGAAATATTCTTCATAAATAAGGAATAATGTCAGCATTCCAGTACAAGCAGATCAGTTATCTCTACCATATACATTTATTTTCAAATACATGATTTCAAATTAACATGGACATAAAAATATAGAGAGTAGAAAAAAAAGCTTTTTAAGGCAAGTGGTGGAAGACCTATAACTTAAATTATGTAAAATATGACCTCATCTGAAGGGTTCAGGCATATATTAAAGGGAAGAGACATACATTGGCCAGGATAGGACAAGATGACCTAAGAGCTCTTTCATCTGTAATTGCATGTTTATGTTCCCAATGGTTTCGCATAGTTTAGTAAAAAGAAAAGCATGCAGCTGAATCTAATGTCCAAATTACCTTTAAGTATGATACCTATGTGAATAGCAGAAATATGATGTATATTAGATATCATGAGTAATATTGCTTTCATCAGAAATGCCACAATGAAGGAATGAGATGTCTTCTAATTATCATCTGAATTGCCAAGTTCATATTAGTACCTCTTAATGCGTTATTTAAGCCAAATTATGGTAGAAGCTATGGATATATATAGAGATAACTTGTAGATCTTTGTATGATTCTGTGCCCATGGACAAATACCCACTCAGACCATGCTTTTCACTGAATTCCTGTTCAATGTGATCTCTGATCTCTATTATTTTTAGGGAAAAGTGTCACCAGTAAGTCTAAACAGAGGAAAAAGATTGGAATTTTAAATGCTTTTAATGAGAAAAAGAATACAGAACTACAAGAAATCATAATATCAAATCCCATCTTACTTATATGAAGACCAACATTTCCAGTAATTTTGAGAAATTTATTAAAATTCATCTTTAAAATTTACTAGGTTTCTTTCCTTCACTACAGCCTCAGAAAAGTTGTTTCAGTACTGTGCATATGAAAAATTAAATTTTCTTTATTTGTATTGGAAAAGCATCCATTGCTAATGTCTGCTTGCATGTTTTAATTACTGTTCTCAGAAGACCTTTTCCCTCCTGTCTACCATTCTTGTCTTTGTCCAAAGAGCTGCAGCAAGGAATCGTAACTTCCACATCTTTTGTTATAACAGGCTATGTAAGTAAATGATCTTTGAATTTCCCTATTTCATCTCAATTGTGCAGTACAGATCTAAGATTTTATGTATTTACTTCGTTACAATCAGTAGCATAACTTTAAAATAATATTAAAAAGTAACATATTTTATCGAAACACTTGTAACTTTAAACAATGGTCTCCTTTTTACTTTTGGCATGGTTGTTGCAATTAGATAACTGACAATGAGGAATGGTGACATTTTGGAGACAAAACTCAAAAAACCAGTCTGATTTTGAGCAATGTATATTAATATTCCTCAGCGAGAAACAGATAACTCCATATTAACCATTGGCCTTTTTGTTTGCACAGGTTATGGAATAGGTTGCTAGGAATATCTGCTTGATTTAACAGAAGTAAGACAACTGTATGTTCATGCTAAAATAAGGCAGCAGCTCTCTTTGGAGATGTGTTCCTCTGGCAGTGAATCAAGGCTTGTGCTGGTTTCCCATGTGAAGCAGCACTATAACATGAATAGAACTCCTCTCATTCTGCAGTTAGTCAGTATTGCATGGTCCTTATTCTCTATAGTCACTTTTATTTCATGATTATCCCATTTACAGGATTAATTCTTATTATCTTTTGCATTAACCTGAATTGCACACACAGAATCATACAATCATTAAGGTTGGAAAGGACTTCCAAGATCATTGAGTCTGACTTTTTACTGAACAGCACCTTGTCAACTAAACCATAGAACTAAGTGCCACATCCAGTCATTTCTGAAACCTTTGCAGGAGTTGTGACCCTAAGGCTTCCCTGGGCAATTCTCGACAACCCTTTCAGTGAAGAAATTGTCCTTAATGTCTGACCTCAGTCTCCTTTGGTTCAGCTTGAGGCTATGTCCTCTGGTCCTTTCACTTGCTGCCTGGAAGAAGAGCCCAGCCTCCATCTGGGTACAACCTTCTTTAAGGTGATTGTAGAGGGCAATAAGGTCACCCTTGAGGCTCCTTTTCTCCAGGCTAAATCACCTCCTTCAGCTGCTCTTCATATGACTTGCTTTCTACACCCTTCACCAGCTCCATTGCTCCTTCTCTGGACAAGATCCAGAACCTCAGTGTCCTTCCTGAACTGAGGGGCCCAGAACTGGACACAGGATTTGAGGTGCAGCCTTGCCAATACTAAGCACAGAAGGACAATTGCTTCCCTTGTCCTGCTGGCCCTTCTCTTTTTGATATAGGCCAGGATGCCACAGCCAATGTGGTTTTCATCCCATTTTCTGCTCAGGTCCTTCCAGCTCATGATATCCCTTTACTCCTCCAGACTGGTGCTGCTTCCTGCAAATCATGAGCTTGTTGCTACTGTCTTTGAGGCATCATTAATATCAAAGTTTCATGATAATCCTCAATCCATTCCTAAGGGACCTTTCCTGGTAAACTCCTCCTGCTGGATTCAGAACTACTTTTTCATGTTCCCCTCATCAGTCCATTTTTCATCAGAGAACCTACTAATCTCCAGTATAGCTAATGACTTCCTGTAGTAATTAATATCAGATGCCTGTAGCCCAGATAAATGGGGTCTATGCTATTGTCTTCGCTTAGACAATCAATTATTTCATCAAAAGAAAGACATCAACTTGCATTACATATTTTACCTCTGGTAAACCCATATCATAATTTTTTCCCTATTTCCATCTCCTTATATTTATTTACTTCTTGAATATTTTTCTCCAAACATGATATACTTTAAGTATTTAGGCAAAAAGGCCTTTTCAATAAGTGCACAAATCTTGTTGCTTACAAACCATATGATACTACCCCATCTTGAAGTAATAAGAGAAATGGCAAAATATATACTAATAGTTTCCAACAAAGTAATGTAAACAAACAGTCCCAATATTCTCAGGCTCGTACGTTTTCTCCAAAGACTTGCATTCTTTCTCAAGAAAGATAAAATTGATGATAGAGAAAATATGTTGGCAAGAAAATTCTAATTACTTTATTTTATCCATTAGAATTGGATAGTCCTTCAGTCTTGAATTAAGAATATTCTCTTTGTAAAGTTTGGCAGGATAGATTCTCCATATCATATATTTCCTTTAAAGCTAAGGCCTCAGGCTGATGCCTGATTACATCAGTCTATCCCAAAACTGGGCTCTGGAATGAAACTTGCAAATCAGGACAGGATACCATTATGGGTACATTCTGTATTCTGGAAATGTTTATTATTGAAAAAGAATTTTTTTTTTTTTCATTTATCTGGTCCTAGGTTCTTTTGCTAAATCTTAGACAACTAGATTCTTCAAAGTTCTTTGTGCTTCAGTTTTTAAAGATCAGATTCATCTGTTTTTGGACTTAGTTTGCAAAGACACCAATGCTGTCCCTTCCTTTCTAGTCTCTACTACACTTGTTTGTCTTATCTTGTAACTCTTCATTTTGGAAATGGTACTTTGTGATTCCATGTAAAACCATCTCTTGGCTAAATTTATGCAAGAACAACTTGCCAAAACCCAGTCTTTGTGTGTACTTGGTTTAATACGCCCCTCTTCAATTTCAGTTTTCTTCTTTTTCAGCTCATTCCATGGTATCTCAGGGAGTTTCTTCTCCTTTACTTTCTCTCTCTCAACTTTAAGAATAATATCAAGTTCTTCTGTTTCAAAATTAAAAGAATTTTAAGTCCTTTAAGCCCAAGATGTTAGCAAGAAAAATGCTATATTTTTTTTTATTTTTTTTACTTATCTTCTGTACTCGCTGACTTGTGAGGAAAATCTGTCATTGTTTCCAGCTAGACTCAATGTCCTTTTGGGTCTCTTTCATTCTCATAATGCATTGTTTCTATCTGCTGAATATGGGGGTTTTTTAACACAAGAAAACATCTGCATATTTTTTACAGGTAGAAAGAGATATCTAGTGGTTTTTAGTGAGAAGTCATTGCAACTAGTCTAGGCCTATTCTTAAGATAAGTGCAACAAATAAGAAGCATTTCCTTTATTCATCTGAAATGAGATACTTCAGTATTATATCTGTAGTGAATGTCTGTTTTAGTGTTAAACTAAAAGTTTATTTTTTCTTAGCTTTCAGATAGCAAATTTTGCAAAAAAAAAAAATTGACAAATAGCCAATTAAAATGTAGTAATCCCAAAAAACCATTTTTTATTACTTTTATAATAATAAATTTTTCCTTTTGGAAGAATTGCTCTTGGTGAAATATATTCTTCATTTTGAAAGGCAAAAAGCAGTATAGAAAATGTTTCTGCTTTGAACTGACAAGCAATTACAGATACTCAGTGTATGCTAATTACATGATACATTGAAACAATTATATACATATTGTCTCTTTTCCACACCCAGAATCCTACAGTTATTTACTTACTCAATTACTGTTAATTTTTTTCCCCTTTGTATTTCCCAGCACATGGAGCAGAATTTAGCAAACAGACTTCAGAGCTATGCACTGAAACAAACATTCCAAATACTGGGTATGGAAGACATACAGCATCTCCAAAGCTTGGAGAGTTTTACCAGGCAGTTTCAGGACTCATCTAGATCCTTCCCCTGCAGCTAACAGCGGCTG
Source organism: Polioptila caerulea (assembly GCA_013397295.1). Classification (NCBI taxonomy): domain Eukaryota; kingdom Metazoa; phylum Chordata; class Aves; order Passeriformes; family Certhiidae; genus Polioptila; species Polioptila caerulea. The sequence goes on along the minus strand of VYXF01002088.1, from coordinate 37,137 downwards.
CATCTCGTGGAAAGATGTTCCTGGGAAACCTCTCAGCCTTTGTTCCATGAATAGGCCATCGCTTCCCTTACTGCAGAAAGTTTCTGCATCAGATGATGTGTGTATGTGCAAATGATCATGTTTTGATCCTTTTAAGCCAGATTTACCACAGTGTTTCGAACAATGAACATCAGACCAAATTCACTGAAATTTTGGCATACAGAACAGTGGATAATGGACAATAATAATACATATTGTTTCATGTATAAACACTCAGGTCGTTCTCTGGTATTTTCTCTAAGAGCAACTATTTTTAGACATATTTTTGCTATGAGAGAATGACAGCTGCCTCACCATCTCCTTGAGTGTTTCTCGACCAGATAGGGTAAGAGACATTTGAGGATAAGAGATATTTGAGGGTATTTAACTCAATTTTAAATTAATAAAAGTCAGGTTTAACAATATTTGTAAAACCTTATCAGTAGTGGTTACACCTATTCTTTCTCCATAATAGTGATTTCAGATATCAATGGAATCTGACTTTCAGAATAGGAACCTTTCATTCATTCTCAGTGATTTAAGTATTTTGAGAGAGGAGTGTTACAAATTCCATAAATATTGCAATTATTATCAATAATGTATATCAATAAATATCAATGATAATCAAAATTATCAATAAGCACTGTTTATATTATTTGATCCTTCTGAACAGTGACTTTAGAAATGTCCAGCAAGAAAAAATTAATTTTTTTACTTAAAAAAATCTGTGAGTTCACAGTTTTGAACTCCATGGTTATTTAGATTTTTCTGTTTCCCTTGTGCATGTAGCCCAAATACATAATCCAGGAGCAAAACAGGGTGGACTCACATGACAATATAAGCATAGCTAAAAAATTCCAAGCATTGTATACCTCTCTGATTTAGTGTATATGGACAATTGTAATGTCAGTGCATGCTTTTAATGTCAGAAATCAGTGTTGATGACTGCCTGAGGGCCTGAAGGTTGGCAGATTTACGTCAGACAGTTAATCAATTTTATTTTCCTGGTGGTGCTAAATGAATTCACCATAAATCTGTTTCTAGACTTTATTCTTACATTTCTGTATTTGAATTGGGCAATTTGTACTCTGAATCCTTAGCAAAATGTAATTTGAGCAGCTTACGTGTTACTATTATTTCTAGGGCTGGATTCAGTCCCACATGGAATTCAGGTTAATAATAAATTTTTGTCCGCTGTGGTAAGGATAATATTTTTGATCCACTTACTTTTTTATTATCACTGAATACTCTGAAGAGATAAATCAGCTGTCTATCAATCTGTTTATAAGAAAGAAATAACAACTTGAAAATTAATTTCCAGTCAGATCTGAACCTAGTTGGTTGGTTTTGTCATTATTCTGGTATGCAGATTCATAAATCATATATCACCAAAAAGGTCTAACACAGGCATATCAGAAGGGCCATTTCTATGTATAAAAACCTTTTTAAAATGTTTATTCCTCTTAACTTAAACATAAACCTTCTATATTCCTGATATCAGTATTTTACTTTTCTTAGTATTAACAATAGCATTGCCATGTAGTGGTTCATGGGCTCTTACTAGACATTTGTGTATTTGCATATTTCCATCAGGTAAATATAACTTGGCTTGCTAAAATTTGCTCCAGTCTTGTGAGGAAAGTGTGAGAAAAATGATCTGCTATGAAGGCTGGATGGTAGGTTTCAGGGACTATCTGAGATGCCCAGAAGGGCACTTCAAGGACAAAAATGCATTTCAGTCATTCAGAAGTTGATGACAGAACAACCTTTTGGAACTGTAGCTTCCATGACTAAATACCGAATTTTCTCCTACCTTCTGCCCCACTAAGAATTTTTTGATTTTTTTAAAATTAAATGTAATGAAAAATTATTTCATTTACAGGAATGGAATACCTTCAGTGTAATACCTTCTTTTATTGGGGAAGTGCAATTATGTATTAGAAAAGGTGAAGCTCCTTTGGGTGCTGTAAGCACTGGTTCCAAACAGCATTTATAGACCAGTACTCAGACAAGATCATGGAATAAATTTTTAAATCCAGCAATAAAACTAACCAAACAAAAAAAGATGCTGGGATAATTTTAAGCCAGGATGAATAAGAAGAGGCAGGTATATGCAAGCAGCGGACAAAAAAAGCTGGGAGCAGGTGGAGACTCCTGGATGCTGAGGCACTGCAGCTTAAGGGAACTTTGACACAAGGCTGTGTCCAGCAGGTTTGTGTGAGGGCTGTGGAGGGCTGAAACTGGTCACTATGAAAAGTTTGGAAGGAGGGAAACAGGCAACAGGAGGCAGACAGAAGGAAATAATACCTAATGCCCTTGTGGAAGACTTGCATGTTCACCAGGAATAAGACCTGAGACCTGACAAAAATGAAGAGATATTAGATGGTGTAAACAATTTTTTTTTAAAGCATGTATACATGCAATATATTTTTTATTACATGTGTATCTAGGCATCACCTTTCTGATTTAAAAATAATTTTGCTTATGTTTTGGGTTTTTTTTTAATGGAAACAGACAAAATTAATCTTTGGTGTACTTCCATTTATGTCAATGAAATAATAGAACTTAATCTTGCTTTCAGGACACAGTTTTGAAAGACATAAATTAGTTGCTATTCTCAAGTTTCAGAGAAGATGCAAAACATCTGTATTTTAGCATTAAAATTGTGTTGCAGAATCAGCTGTACTATGGGGCAGTGGAAGCCTAATTTCAAGGAGATCATGGTTGCTTTACCAATGACTTTTGAAACTTATTTCCATTTAACTGCTGTAGATACAAGAATTAAGAATTTAAGAAGGGCCCCACTGGCCCAGAGAAATGATCCATCTGCCCTTATTCAGTATCTGAAAATAGGGCCTGAAGATCACAATGGGGAGAGGGAAAAAAAACCTGGCTACTTCTTGTCATCCANTCAGCTTATTCACAGCTTTCAAGTTTACATAAAGCTCCCACATACTGCTCCTGAGTTTTCTTTTTCAAACATGAGATTGGTTTAGACAGCTGATGGTGATGAACCACTTCTGTTCTCTAGATATAACTCCAAGTTTAACACTAATTGTATGTGTCAAGACTATTTTTCCTAATTGTCCTATGTTGGCTACGTCTACAATAGGATGTCTCTGCTGTCTTTTTGCCCCGTCTCTCAGCTCTGTGAGGTTTCTTGAAGTTCCTCATTACTTGACTACTCAGCTCATCACCTGTGGATTCTGCAACTTTAATTCTCTCTTCTGTTTCCAGGTCATTGATGAAGATTTTAATAAAACCACTTCCAGCAAGTAAAAGACTAGGATCAAACTTTTAATATACTCTTTTCTCAGTTCTAAGACTCCTGCTTGCTTTCATAGAAGCATGGCTTCAGAAGACAGGGCAGAGCACAATCTTTACCATAGTTTGGCCTGAGGCTGGCAGACAATAAGGCTGTGTAGACCCCAGGTCACTTCATTCTTTAGTGTATCTTTCCTACAAATAGATCCATACTGGCATCATTGCCAGTATGCCGTGGTTGATTAGGCACTCCTTGTATGACACTGTTACATGGATCCCCAAACTTTCCTACTGGTTGCTTACAATGTACATGGAAATTATATATGTCTCACTAAATTCACTCTGGGACACAAAATGTTCTGTGCAGATGTCAGAAGAGTGTAAGGAAGACCTAATGAAGCAAATTTGTTGTTGATCATCCTGGAGGCTAATGTCATTTTCTGCCTTCACGTGACATGTAGGTGTTTAGTGAAACCCTGCAAAGTACTACACTGACAGCTGTGGTGGGGCTGCTTGCTTCTCCCTGCAGGAGTGTAGAAAAATTATTTGCTCCACCTGAAGGCTTTTGTTTAACATTAGCTCTTCTGATGATTTGATCCTACATGAAAAGCATGACTTCTTGGATCAATTCAGGGAAAGTTTATCTTCAAAATATGTGTTGGTGATGTAAGAATTGAATTTTCTAAATTAATCTCAGAGGGGTAATTGTAATTATCAGAGTATTAGACATGAATTAATTCTGTCTTGTTTATCACTAAATATAGTTTGTTTCTGCTCTGCATTATATTTTCTTTCCCCTTTCATATACACCTTTGTCTTGATCTGGCAGAATACTAATGAATGATTTATTTAGTTTCAAATGAACTTCAAAATATTCTTATCATGTCTAACTGTTATTTGTCAACAGCGACTCTGACAGAGCATTAGTGTTGATGAAACTATTATAGTTTAAAGGCAAAAGTGAGAAAAGTTTTTCCTGAAGGACAGCTTTTGTTAGAATATTGAACCTCAGCAAAATAAAGCAAGCAATCTTTTGAGTATCAAGAAAGGTACAGTGGTGAGCTGGCATTTGCCTTGAGATAGTTGGTGGGTCTCAAAACTTGATTTTTTTTTTATTTTTGGTGAGTGATGGTTTCCGACTATAGTGCCTCTCTACTAAAAAGTTGTTCTGTTTCAGTGAAAATATCACCGCTTTAAGACATATTAAAATCTTATATGAGAAATGATTTTAGAAATAGACATTGTACTAAGGATTCAGTCTGTTTAGACAGTGTGGACACTGTTTGAAAAAAGCATGGGGTTAATGTATACAGATTTACTCTCAGTTTCTACTTTCCACAGAAAAAGGTGTATGTGTAAGGGCCATATTACTGCTAATGCTTTGCAGTGTAAGGGCCATATTACTGCTAATGCTTTGCAGTGGTGGAATAAAGATCTTGAGAAGTCAGTAAAGGAGACAGGATGGGAAGGACAAGGACAAAGAACACGAGCGGGTGACTATTTTTGTAAAAGAGGGGCACCTAGAACCATGGAGCTCTGGACACAGATATTTTATGTGTAATGATAATAATGTAATAATGATAATCACTATTACTGTTAATACCCAAGAAAGTGTAACATATGAGCTCATTAAACACAGAAGTCCAAATGCCTATGTGTGATCACCTTTTACAAGGAAAAGATTCTGGGCAAAGTGTGATATCTTGGGGATGGTGGAGGAGGTTTGGCTGAGATGTGAAAAGGGTAAAGGGTGAAGGTATAGACAATGTTCTTTGAATGTGCCAGCAGCCCTTCTAGATCTCCTAGTATGCAGCTGTGCAAACAACTGATTTTTCAGTTAGGTGTATGAACCCAAACACACTCTACACAAAATTTCTGCTGATCCAGAATTAAAAAGTTTCCAATCGCTTTATGAAATGGAGACCCTCAACACTTTACCTCCAGCTTAACACAATGTTCTCTTTGGCTGAATCAAAATTGCTCATTTGAGGTTTTTTGGGGTTTCTTGCTTCTAAAAAGATTTAAAAATCAAACACAACTTCGTATGGTCTCATTACAATACTTGGAAACAAACAATAAACATTTCTTACCCTCATTCAGATTTTCTTACCAAATTAGATACGAATTTGCAAAGAATTTCAGTGGTCACAAAATTGCTGATTTCAGTGAACAAATGATTTGGGGAAAGTAGGCATACACACAGTTCCTTTAATAGCACTGCCTCCCAGGGTATGATCCTGCTCTGGGGGCTCGGTGTGGGCTGGCCTTCTATCAAACCTGCGGTAGCTGTTCCCTCACTGGGGTCAGAGTGGCTGCGGATGAATGACCATGATCCACATTTTGCTCTGTGTTTCAATGGACCATCAACTAAAGTAATGCACAGGCAAACCCTCAAAGATCTCAGCTTTCTCTGCATTTCAAGGCTTCAGAGCCTTCACTCTTGTCAGTGGTCAATTCCTGGTACATCTTTTCTACAAGACTTGGGAATTGTTTCCAAATATCAGGAAAATTGTCATTTAGATGTTGTCCAGGAACAAGTCTATTAGACAAAAAGGTGGGGTAGAATAATTTACTCTTTCAGCAGCAATCATCAACCTTAACCACTGACATGCACTTACTGGTTTGGACACTACTAATCCTGATTTATGCCTTACCGCTTCACATGAATGAGTCTGCTTGCAGAGTGGAGAGGATTTAGTGTGAGTAGAGTGCCAGACCCTGTTCCTTGAAACAAGAAATGTTTGTATTGTTGGGAAGTGATGTAATGGCAGCTTGAATTATGTTTATTAGCATGTGAAAAGTTTTAGCAGTATATCTGTCTGTTTTCTATTAGAGATTTGTATCCAATAACAAAAAAATACTCATGGATAACAAACTGGAAAATGGATGCTTATTTGGCTGGGTGTTACTGTTGGGGGTGAGGGAGGAGAATGGGGCTGGAGAGGAGCTGTGGGGCTTTTAAAAGTATTTTTCAGTAACAAAACAAGTTTACTGAAGGTGTTGTAGAGACACTTTTTATTTTTTTTAAACTGGAAATTAAAAATAAAAGCTAATCTGAAAGTAACCCCCACTTTTCTGACTGCATTGGGAAGTATTGCTACTTACCTGAATTTGAAATTTGATACAATACTATTTCTTATTTTTTAATTTATATTACTGAAGGACATCTGTACAAAGTAATTATAGACCTCTTTTGCTGGATAATCAAATGGTGCTTGGGGAGGGTGTTTCTTATTCAGCAAGTCAGCATCTTATATCCATTTCACTAAAAGCGAAGTCAAGGTGTCTGCTACTTTTCTGAACCTAGAGTTTACCACATTAGAAGAAAAATGCAGCACAGATGAAATGTACTGTGTAGTTAGAGGTTCTTTTATTTACACGTGCATGTATAATTTAAAATGTTCTTTTGCTAATTAAAAAAATAAACCAAACAAAAACAAACATTATGATTGCTGCTGTGTTTTGTTTTCTTCATTTGTCAAAATTTCTGGTGGTGTTCAAGTTTTTTATTTGCTTGTTTTGAGATAAATAATATAATAATCTAAAAATTTTTGTCTTCAGTAAATATTGTATGGCATAAAACCCCATTTTTGACTTTATGTCTGAACCGTTTTCCAATCCTCACATCATAATGATATTGGAAAGATCAAATATTTTAACACAAGAAAATACATCAAACAAGAGCAGATATTGAAAGGAGATGTTCCACTCAAATGGAATGCTGTTGAAACTAGAGTCCTACATTACAGGTGATCTAATGAATCTTTAGGTTTAGAGCAGTACAGCTAGAGGTCTATTTAACATGAGAGGCATTGTTAAGATTTGGCAGACAATATAGGAGATACACATATATAGATAAAAGTGACTCCTAATGTATTTATAGATGCCCTGGAAAAAGACTTTTGGCAAGAAATTTTCTTATTAATGCAGTCAGGTAAAGAGTTTATAAAACAA
>VYXF01002088.1:2945-26408 GCA_013397295.1 Polioptila caerulea | reverse complement strand
AATATAGGCAGCTTGTAACTGTACCTGATGTCACTGTAAAATATTTCTAGGATCATTTGGAGAAGTGAAAAATATTTGAAATTTTCTGTACAAATCAGACACGATAAGTCATATTGCTTAAATGCCCTGTTGTCTTTATTTATAGGCTGTATATGAGAAGGAAGTAACAATAAATGCAGCATCTGTAATGCAGAGCTTTTTAAAAGACACATCAGTGTCTCAGATGGCAAGAGCCACCTTTTGAAATTTCCTTTCTTTCCACTCTCTGCCAAAGCAATCTTGGTAACTCATTTGAAAACACACTTTACAGGGAGGCAAAGATCTTGCCAATTGTGTTTTTCCTGGTGTGAAATATGTCAGTATCCAGAAAACAACCTTTCCTATGCTAGTTCCCTGTTTAACCATCTTTGCCTGTTAGTTATAAAATGATAGTAACAGTTTAGAAGATCATCCACTGATTATATCTTATGAGTATCTTGCACAGCAATGACCTCCTTCCTGTTTACTTAGGGTAAAAAAAATTATTCAACATGCTTGTAAAAATTGGCAACAACTTGCTCTAAAAGTAATAGAGAAATAATACAACTCCTCAGCATAAAAATTTCAGGTGCATTTTTATTTCATGAAAAGAAAAAAAAAACCCATCAGATTCCAAATAAACTGGAATATGGCATTCTGCACAACAGTCTGCAGTGTTTGCTAATGATGATAGAAGCAGCAAAATGCTAGGCAAATCCCATTGACTCTGATGAAAAACTTAACTAAAACTGACTAACACTGATGTTATTTTTGCATGGAGTAGAGTTTTACACCTCAGATCTGAAGAGACTTGACGTGACAGGAAAAGGTAAAAATGCAACAGTAACTCTTAGAATTAGCAATCCTTAGAAAGGATTCATTTTTGTGACAATGTTTTGTGAGATGTATTGTCTGTATGAGAGAGACATTTGACAAATTTATAGGTAAAGAAGGTCTTATGAGTATGGTGCAGAGAGGCGTCTTCTAAAACTCCTGGCTCTGGGAAAAGCTTCAAAAGTATTTTCATGTATTGCAATTTATCCTGAAGATCAGAATTGTTGTCACTCACTGCAGAAACAGGTCCGAAAACCATTTAGAGAACTCAACAGAACTCAACAGGACATCCTGGTCTCACCACTGAACTTTTTCAGAAATTATAGCAGATGAAAATGTCACCTCAGCATGAGACCTGAGTAAAAATCATTATTTCTGATCTCAAGAGAACCTCAGAGATCCCATCCTGTATCAGAAATAACACTTCTCAGTATAATTACACTTCTATGTGAGAAGATCCTGGAAAATACTGAATAAAACTCCAACTAGTAGACCTTCAAAAGCAGTTGCATAACTTCATGAGACTTTCTAAGGGGAAGATTAATGGTTAGAGATAAGGAAGGACATAAGGTAATGTTTTGAAGAAAACAAAATTTTCTGCGTTGATACATTTTCATGCCAGACTTCAACATGTTATAAATTGCCATTCTTGCATCCAGAGAAGCAGGGAAATGGAGGAAAGCATTATCCCTCTGCTGAGCACCTTTTTTTGTCAAAAGAAATTAGTAAGGTCACTTCTATTCAGAGCCCTGCTCAGCCCAGCAGAGCTATGTTTTCCAATGTCTTCCATGTGCAGAATGATGAAGTCTTTACTCCCACTTGGGAGTCTGCCTGGCCAGAAACTGACATCCCAACTTCAGTGAATCTATGCAAAAATTTCATAGTGGCACCTAAGTATTCAAAGTTTCACCATAAGAAGGTAGCTTCAAGCATTAAATGCCAAGATGGAATGACCTAAGAAAGTCAATTCAAATACATTCAAAGTTAATTGTAATAAATGTTGAATGGTGGTCTTAAGGGCCTGTGACACATACAAGACAGAAAAAAGAGGGTTGTAATATCTTTTTTGAGAAAAGTGCAACTACTATTGAAGTTGGGATTTTTATTTTAGTAATTGACAATGCAGGCTATTGGTGAGAGGAAATCTGGAAGCCCAGGAGTGTTTTGAGCAACAGAGAATACAGAACTGACTTGTGCTATGATATAACTTCTCTTTCTTACAATTTATTCCTGAACAGGTAGTCGTAAAGTAGAATGTAATTTTCTGAATGAATGGAATCCTGAATTCTTCCTGTTTGGCTATACAGGAAAGTTGGTTATTTGATGAAATTTCTGGAAAGCCTAGGATTTGTTTAACTTGTGTTCCTAATGATCCTACATGTCTGGCATGAAAAGCAAACTGGCGTTGTTATAGAGACAGAAGACGGAAAATTGGATAAATCATACTTTTCCATAATGGAAGATCTGAAAAGAAGTTAATACTCAAATGCAAATTGGTGCTTTCATTGTACTGCAAACATCTGTGTCCTGAAACCAATTTTACATGCAGCCAGTGGAAATGAACACTTCCCATGTGTGCTGGCCTAACACTAGAGAAATGTTTAGGGCTGTTGGAGAACTCTGGGATGAAACATTTTCCTTTGGAAAATGGCAAGCTGAGAAATAGAGGCTTTTTAAAGAATTAGTTTCTTTCAAAAACCTTTTGATTTTTGAAAGAAAAGTACTGACAATGCCAAAAATTTTTTGGCTCAGCTTTTATTAATACAAACTTTCCCCTTTTAGTTCCAACTAACTTCTCCTTCCCCTAAATTAATTAATGCGAGACAGTAATTAATTAACTTCAGGCATAAGTATGAAAGCATTATCTGAACAACCTGCTCATTGTACTATTCCTAGAGAATGATTCCATGGCAGAACAGAAGAAATAGCATTTGCATATTTTTAATGAATATTCTTGTGAACATTAATCATATTTCATAATATATGTGTTTTACAGCATTAATTATATATTGCATAACATGGACACAAATAAAGTAAAACACAAGTAATAAAATAATCTAACAAATATTACATTAGGATTTTTACTGATGGGCCACATCTTGCACCTTTCATATTTTCTACTTTATACACTGCAAGGATGCATATTTTCCAAGCATCTGCATGTGCTTAAATTGGTCACTTGAGGACCAGGTCCTTTGTCAAGCTGTCTCCTGTTTGGCTCTTCAACAAAGGCATCATTTTCTGAATCAAAGGTCTAAAAGTCTATTCAAAGAAATTACATTTGAATAGGCATATACATGACTATTTTGAAGTATATTGTAGAGAGAGAAAGTAAAAAAGAGTAAAGTGAAGTATTTATTTGCTTTTGGCAAATCCAGAAGATTGATAAGTTGACTAGACTGAGAAAAAATAAATTATATTCTCCTGATAATCTTTTATTTTATTCCAGTCCAAAAATAGAAAGCCATCCAGCAGGCCAAATCTCAGATTGTTTGTTTGGAAACAATTTTGTTGTGTCCCAGTTTTCTGAGCCCTGAGGTGCTAATTTTCAGTTTATATGTTATAAAAATTGTTATAGAGTGGGGGTTTTGTTAAATCTGAAATACACTAGGGACCTTTCTCATACTGCAAAGGCAGAACCAGGAGAGATGAAAAAAGCCTCAAATTAGTAAACACAAAATGTCAAACAGAATTTTCTCCATATACATTTAATCAAAAATTAAATAAAGCAAGGCTATGGGCTCACAGACAGGCAGTCTTTTCTGGGATAAGTGTTCCTGAAAAAGCAGGTGCAAAGCATGAAAATATTGCCAAGGCAGATGAGTTTGTCTCCTGCTGGACTTGAGGAAATGTTTTGTATGGTCACACTCATAAAGCAGAATATAACTAAATTTCTCAGCATTTAGTAAAAACCCAAACCAAACTAAACCAAAACAAACAAACTTCAATATTTTTTTTTTAATTTTGAGCTTTTAATCATATAACAAAATTCCACAGCTTGGACAGCTCTTAGGCTCCATGGAGGAAGGTGTTAATTTATAATTAAAAGAGAAAAATAACAACTGGAAATCTGATGCATGGAGAAATGTTCTCAAAGAGATATATTTAAAGTACCACATTCAGATTTCACTAAAGCAATTAGGAGCGAGGCACAAAGGCATCTCTGTGCTCAAAATTATCCTACAGTCAAATCTCTTGAGCATTTTCATGCTCATAACCTCAATTCTGCCAGTTCCTGTGACAATTGGTTGGTCTGCTGCAACTCACAAAAGTCAGACCAAGCATTCACAATCTTTTGCTAAAGTTGTATCTTACACATATTTTACACCGATACATGCTTCACATCTATTTCTAAATAAAAACAAAACGAGTTGTGTAGTTTTAAACTAAAATATAAGCTGTGGATCCTGAAAGTTTGAATTATTACCAAAAAAATAAGATTGTTGCTGATTTCCTTCCTTCCTTCCTTCCTTCCTTTCCTTCCTTCCTTCCTTCCTTCCTGTCTATAAATAACTGGATGAGTGGAAAAGGTTTTACATTAGTTCAGATCCCTTTTCTTTGTTCCCTCTCTTTCTTCCCTATTGTTAGCTTCTATGGCTGATTTTTTTTCTTTATTTTATTACCTATAGTACCCTGTAAAGGTGTTTTCTGTTGTACAAGGGTTTTTTTTCTGTAATAGATTTCATAGTAAAGTTCAGTTCTATTAAATTTTATTCTCTGTGTACTTTTTTTTTCATTCTAACTGGTGAAACTCAAATTGTTAAGGGAAAAAGTGTTAACCATTCCCTTTCCCCTTTTCTCCTTGTGAATTATCCCAGGGTGCAAAGGGAATAGCAAGACTTAGTTATGGTTTTTGTGTGGGGATTTTTTGTCTTTCAGGGACCACTACAAACAGAAGAAGACAAGCTCAGGTTAGTATTTTGGGGAATGAATGTGTAAAATGGAAAATCTAGTTGATATAATCTTCAGCAAGGATTGCACTTATTGAGCTTGCAGAGGTTTTGCTGTGGGTTCTTATTGACATTATGAATCACCTGTTGTGCGGTCCGCTAAAAATTAATATAATTTAAAAAAATATTTATTATCCTCGGAAAGGGCTGATAGGAAAAATCCAATATTTTGAAGAGTCTGAAGTGCTTAAGCATTGCATCTGGGTTGCAACTGTGTGCCTAAAATGAGGTGTTTGATATATTAGCCAAATTTTATGTACTTATAAGGATTACCAAAACTATTTAAGGAAGTAACTAAAAAAACTAAGATTATTGATTAGATTTAACTTTCTCCAGCTTATCTGCTTGAGAAAATCCATCATTTTATGTAGCATCTGTTATGAATGAAATGTAACTTTTAACTCCTTTTTCGCCATTTCTACATATACATTTTCCTTTATAACAAACAAACAGTTATAAAGCTCTGAGATCCCTCAGCTGTTTGTGTTAGATGGAGAAATGGTGCCTTTTTTTGTTCCTACAGGAAAAATAATTGAGTTAGGTTAAATATGCTGATAAATGTAAAAGTGGTAATATTCCAAGGTGGAGTTATGACAGAGACAGTTTGTTAAATATATCAAAGCATACCCCAGACAACAGCTGAAATAAGCTGCATGGTTAGGAATTGATTCTAGTAGAAAATATATTTTCTTTACATGAAATTTAGCTCCACCAGTACATACCCCACCCAAACATTTGTTTATTTTCTAAAACTTGGAGTAGTGATGTATACGGAAAGAAACTAAAAAGATTCATATGCTCAGAAATTGTGCAGAACAATTAAACAAGATGCCATTCAGATTTAGCTGTTGTGACAAGCAAGAGAACAAAATGTGAACTGCGTGCAGAATAATATTCCCCTTTTTTGAACAGCATCAGGATTTTTTTTGCCTTGCAGGCTGAATAAGTGACACGGTTAGCTGAGTGACACTTCACTTCCAGCTAATTCTTGGCATCAAACTTAGTCTTGTACAGCTGCACTGATATAAGCTCTACTATGGGATATGGTGCTGTTAGATCAGTGCTTTGGAGAATCCTAGAAAAGCCTTACATTCCAAGCTAGAAGAGAAAATAAAGGAGGTTTTGTTACTTTTTCCTTCCTCTTTTATAAACCTCAAGGGTTCATTTCTCATCTCATTAAAATCAATGGGAATTTAACATTAAATTCAATGTCAGTTTTTATTCTCAAATGACAATTTATGCAGTTGTGGAGCTTGTCATGAGCTCTACTGGGAAGATATATTTGAGAAACTAAACTCTCCTTTGGTTTTAACCAGTCTTTGAACACATCAAACAGGATGAGGTAAAGGAAAGTTTTGAGATTTCTGTGGCTTACTGAAGCAGTCATTAGGATGAGAGGAGAGGCAGCTCTTCAGTGCTGGTCCTGTCTGGGATAGAGTTAATTTTCTTAGTAGCTGGCATGGGACCCTGCTTTGTGTTTGTGTTGGAAACAGTGATGGTAGCATGTTTGCACTCTTGCTGAGCAGTGCTGGCAGAGCACCAAGCCCTTTTCTTCCTCTCCTCCCAACCCAGCAGTGAGTGGGCTGGGGGTGCACAGGAAGCTGGGAGAGGACGGGCGGGGACAATTGACCCCAAGTGACCCAAGGGATGGTTCCATGCAATATGGCCTCATGCTTAGCATATAAACCCGCAGAAGAAGGAAAAGAGGGGCTCTTTGGAGCGACGGTTTTCACCTGCCTGAGTCACCATTATGACTTTCCTGTAGGCAGCTGAACACCTGCCTGCTGATGGGAAGTGGTGAATGGATTCCTTGTTCTGCTTTGCTTGTGCATGCAGTTTTAGCTGTACCTATTAAACTTGCTTTACCTCAATACATGCATTTTCTCATTTTTACTCTTCTAATTCTCTCCCCCATCACACCAGGGGAGAGCTGCATGAGACTCAATTTCCAGCTGGAGTTAAACCACCACAACCACCTGACCACCTCTTGTTCAGGGACCCATTTTGATTTGGCAGTTTCGGGCAGAGGCATTAGTGTGCCCCAGCCATGGCTGCCCAGCAATGCCACGAAGATTGCAGAAGCCTTCCTGTAGCACTCACTGTAACTCTGTCCAGGTAAGCATTAAAGAATTGCCTGAAATCACCAGGCACTGGCATTGATTTATAAACAGTCCTGGGGTTGTATGCTGGAATTCAGTACCAAGCCATCTCACTTGAGATCTATGGCTTTGTAAAAAGAGTAGTGAAGATTTTTGTAACTATATCATCTTTAGAAGCCACTCCCTTGTAAAGAGTTTGAGGACTGTTTGGTAAGTTACCCAACATGTAGCTTGGTGCTGCCTATGTATTGTGGCTATTATTGTCACTCCAGATGTAAAAGAAAAAGGTAAATTTATTTACATAGGGCTTAAGTGCAAGAAATACAGACATTTCTAGGGAGATGGACAAAGTTAATGTTCACAACATTTTAGCAGGTTATTGAGTGTCTGAAACAAGACCTTAATCATAGCATCACAACATCATTGAAAGAAATTTTCACCATCAGACATGATGCCAAAGGGAATGATTGTTTCTATCTGCTTCTGAACGCAGGATAGCTCATTTTCCATGGATCCTAGCAAGATGACCACCAACAACCTGTAACTCTTGAAATGCATTGAAAAACTGACAGATAAAATTGATATCTGCTGCCAATGTAATAGCAGCCATAAATAATGGCTCCTATGGAACCTGTATTCATGCCTTTCTCAATGCAAAAAAAGTGAAAGCAGGAGGATTCTGCAAAACCATAAAACATAAAACATAGCAAGGTACATCCCTGAGGTTATGAAAAAAAGAAATCTTAAGTCAGTTTTTTCATGTGCATTTAAAATTTAAATTAAAACTCTCAAGCAATGTCAGAGAAAACATGGCAAGCATATATAAGATATATTTGGGTATATCAACTGATTGATCCTTTAGTTCCAGAATTTAGACAGATTCTGGAAGAACATGAGAGATCTCATTTCTCCAGATAATTTATTAACAAAAAATTACTCATGTGTTCTCTGGTAAGATGCAGGAGCATAGGCAGCCTAAATTTGCTTTTAGGAAGCAGGACATTTTTTCCATAAATGGTTGCTGGACCACATGAACCTCATGTGGAGGGAATAGTCTGCTTGAGAGGGAAAACATCTCAGATTCTGCATGAGAGGCAGTATAGGGTGACCCTAATGAAGGCAGCTTCTTTTCCTCTTGGGTAGTATACAACATAGGTGCTTGAAAGTCTTAAAAACAGTAGGAGGACTACTTGTAAATTACCATTTTTCTACTACAGCTGCAATAAGTTAGTAGTACTATGCTACAGATTTTACTATCAGAATCTATTATCTTTAAATGTTCCATGCTTTTTACTCTTAATATTGTCATATTAGTTTGTGGAAGACAGAGATCTTGTATTCAATGAAAAAAGAGGGACTCCCGTAACAATTGATTGTGCCCTGAGCATTTAATCACTATTGTAGCCTCTGAACACAAATCTCCAAAAATTCAGGTACGGCAATAACAGTGTTTGTTTTCAGGACCTTTTCTCAGCCTCCTTTCCTCCAAGGTGACATTGAAAATAATAACTTTTGTTCCTGAATTGGGGAACATTTTTCTTGTTCAAACAACAGGAAGTTAGGCATTATCTGGAGGCATTATGTCTGCAGATCATCGAGAATGTTAATAACTAGGAAGTTTTTCTGTGTTTTACACTAAATGAGAAGTTACCATTAAAGCCCCACAGCATGAAAATGTCTCCAAGCGTTTAGCTGATTGATTTCTACAACAGTGAAAAATTTTCAATTATGATTGCAGCTAAGCTGACTATTTTTTGCAGAAGTGAGACTTCTTTCAGTTTTCTTAACAAAAGTCAATATTTCAAAAGAAAACTTCTTCTGAAATGTAGATATTTTTATCAGCCTTTATGACAAAAAATGGCTCCTTATCACTCAGGTAATCTTTATATATGTGTATATATATATTTATATATATATATGTATGTAGAGGTAGCAATGAAATTATCCTTTGAGTCTATAAAATAATCACATATTTAAATGGTGATGTCAGGGTCTCTCCAGTGATATAGTTGGCGGAAATGTTGACCCTTGACAAAGAATTTCCTTGTCTCTCATGGAAAAACTCCCAAATGCACAGCTGCTTTCTGAGAATCAAATGTAAACCACACAAATTATATCTGTTTATTATATGTGGTTCTGGGTTTTTTATCCCAGTTGCTGACACCTTAATAACACTTGAAAATAGCCAAAGAATTCATAATTCCTGGAGAGAAAGGGGATGTATTGCTTAGTCCTTTTCTGAAAGAGCTTCAGGAAATCCTTTCCTTAAAAATTAGACTTCATTATTTGTTAGCTTTCTTTGTTCTTTCTAAAAGAATGTTTTTTCTGGACAGCTTAACCTTCTTCTCTGCCAGTCTACTTGCCTATGTTAATTAAACCAGATCATCAGTAAAGCACAAGGGATAGAAGATAGAACTGGGCCATTGCATGCAGTGAATAAAGCACATTCTGGGAAATGGAGCTGTTTTTTGACCTGTCTCTCAGAATGAATATGCTTGCCCTCACACATCTGATCCTAGCATGAGAGTTCAGAATATCAACGTCTTCCTATATGATGACAAAAAAATCCTCATCATCTCTTTTTTACTTTTTATTTGTCAAGCTTGCCTTACTCGGGGGCCTCTTTTGGCACTGCTGCACAGGAGGTAATGAAACAACCTGACCCTGATACTAAAGACATTATCCATCCCTCAGTTTAATATTTCCTGTGTGGTTTCTCCAGTGTCACTTTAGGCAGCCGCATGAGCAGAGAGGATATTGCAGTGCTCACTGCTGGTTAAGTGCAAGTGATGACCCTGTAATGGCTGAGTTTGAGCTTCTGCCCACAGGGGAAGCCCTGGACATCCCATACAGCTGCCAGCCACACGTAACAGGACAGCAGAACTGCAGTGACAGAGATATCACATGGATTTTACTCATCTGAGCAGGATTTGCCTCAGCATGAGCTGAGGTTAAATGGTCAAATGGTCTTTCCCTGAGCCTGGGCAAGAATACCTCTCCAGACTTCATATTGTATAGAGGATTTGTGTTGGGGAGTTCAGTCCAGGCTTGTTTGAGAGAGCAGCAGCAGGCAGCAAGTGTCTAAAGCCATGGCCAAAACAGATGTATGTGGCAAAATTTATGAAGGAAGAATGTACAGCAATGTGGCTTGCTTTGTAGACAATACCTGGTTCTAACAAATAGTGACTCTCCTGTCATAGGCAAAATAGAATTATTTCCCATCTCTAAAACCCTCCCTGCTTCCTGTTAGTTAGCCATGAGTGCTTTATTATACAAAAGTTGTTACTTTCAGTGAAATGCAAAGAACAATAATATGTTTACTATTATCACCGAAGCTTCCTGAAGCAGGGAACCTCAATACAACCAGAATATTCTTTGAGATAATCTTGCTCAACCTTCTATAGCTCAGTCCTTGCACTATTTCTTTGGAGTTTTTAGCATTTTTCATAGGAACCTCTGGTATGCAAAAGCGAGCATCAGTGGTGACCAGGGTTTGTCAAGATAGCTGAGCATGTAACTTTTAGAACACAATTGTTAGCCAATTAATATCATACATTAATGTAAGTCAAAAATTAACATTTACCATAACAGGAAAAAAAGGTTGGTTTGATCAGTTTTCGAGGAAACCTCATTTCTTTCCACTGACAGAAAAAGTTATTTCTTGAACATTGCTGCTGTTTTTATTCAACCCCACTTAAAAGATCAGTGGCAAGGGGTGATGATGCATTTGCATGTCTGTACAAGGTTTACTGATTTCTGACTGTCTCTAGAACCTCAAATTAGATACAACTGTAAACACAGGGAGAGAATGGCCAGCTGATCCACTTGCAAGTTATAAAAAATATACTTGAAACAGTAGAGATGTCAGTTGAGCTAGAGAATGTTAAAAAGAAAATACATTTCTCAGACCATTTCACTTTTTAAATTATATTTTATCTGATATAGAATTATTTAAATGCTTAACTGACTGAGTTAAAAAAAAAACAACAGAGGATAAGTTACTTGTAAGGGTAGTCTTTATAAAGCAGGTGTATCTGTGGCAATAAAAATTCAGCATAAGATTTGCATAGAATATACCAAGGATGATTATGCCCACAGAAATTTTCCCTGGAGTTATGTGACGAGGAAACCAGCTATCACTGTTTGAATAGCAAAAATTTGACCCAAATGTTACTAACACTCCACTAGATTTACTATTTATAAAGAGTTTCGGTTTGTATGTATGGTTTAAATTCCAGTCAGCATTAAAGGACAAAATTTGAAAATTCAGCTTCAAATTTAGATATCTGATACTTTTCAGCTTTCTGGTGTGGATCAAAACTGGACAGCAAAATAATTCTAAATCTACTAATTGTATAAACTTTAATGAAACTACATTTTTAAAGAAGTCCTTCTGACCTGAACCCAAATTACTAGAAGGCTGGGAGAGCTTAGGACACAATTTGACCTGAATTTAACTTATAGATGTCTAAAAAGACTTTGTCATATGAGAAGATAATTGAAAAATCATTTTATAACAATGCTTGTATATCTCAATGTCTTTTTACTTCAATGTAAAAATATATCACACTGCAGAAGTTCTGTTTCAGCTTCCTTTAAACTCTATGGACTCAAAGAAGAGTTAAACATTCCTGCCATGTTCTGTAATAATTTTATGGCACTGTCCTAGTCCCTTTTAAAATAATGAAACATCTGCCTTTGAAAAAAAAATAGGAGTGATAAAAATCAGAGATAGCCCAAGTCCCATTCTACCTCTGTAGTTCCAAATACGCCTCTTCAGTTCATGAATTTTCCCTGGGCAATCTCTTTTTCCAAACTTCACTGCTGATAAAATTTAAACTTTAACACAGGGAACAAGCTTTCATTTTTCCATCATCCATTAAAATAAAAAGTTGAAAGAAATCCTATTGAAAACATTCTGGAGTAATTTTCAGACACTTTTCCACAGCTTTATCTCACTCAGATCTGTTCTCATGTCTTTAAGGAGTTATTGCATTTCCCTTGAAACAAACATGTCTTTTAGATGTGTCATTTTTCTTTCTCTTGTTTTCTTTAAAGCTTTAGAGTTGAGTATGGTCAAACTCAGTTGTGGTTTGTCATGTGTTCCTCAATAATGTGTTTTTTTTTACACAGTGTGTTGTTTAATATACTTTCTGGGAACTCCTGTTAACAAATTCCTGTCTCTAAAATAACGTTATAATTATCATATGTATTGATATTAAATAATCCTGGGGTTTTGTTAGAAATAGTTGTATTTCTATTAGTTCCTGACTATTTAGAAGACTTTTCAGAAAAAATAGCATACTTGCTAATGGGCAATGTCACTGAAATTCAAATTTACATCTTGCACAAAATTTTGTGAACGGGTATTTGAAGTAGTATACAAACTTCTGGAAAAGAAGCAGAAAATTCTTTTGGTATACAAGAATTTTTTCTGCTTTGAAATAAAAGATTAAATTGCCACTGTCATTCCTTGAATGCAGCTACTATCTGGACATCTGAGGAAAAGCTGAATTAGTTGTGTAATTAGATTCTGTTACTACAGAGATATTTGCTAAAACAACTAAATGACATAAGAAAACCGTGCGTGCCTGAAATTTTGGAAGATTTTTCAGCTACAGTTACTTGCTAGTAATTACGTGCTATCTCTACTAATAAGCCTTGCCTTGACACACTCCTCAGTCTATTCTGAGGTCAAAGCTTCCAGTGAATCTTTAGTAGATCAGAAGGAAATTTTAAAAAGTCAAAATAGTGCTCCGGAAACGTTCCACCTTTATAGATGAAATTCATTATCTAACCCCAGAAAAGACTAAGGAAGTCCAGCAGCTATGTGTGATCAAATTTGTCTCCTGATACATATTTAATACCATAGGAGGCAACCAGTGAAATTAATTTGTTCTTATTTTTTCTGTATTTTCCCATTTATCAAGATAAAATTTGGAATTTTTTTGTTTGTCCTATAACGTCAAATGAATGATTATTATTAATCTCTTTCATGTAGCTATCAACTAAGACTAGAAAAATCCACATTGCATTGGCCACTGATGAAAAATCCTTCAGACTCTGACAGAAGAACTGAAAATAAAAATACTTCCATGGTGAGAGATAAAAACAGTCATGGGATCATAACCAAGCTGTATCTCAGTGAATAATAGTTTTGTTAAGTCTGTACTAGCACAGATGAAGGAAAAATATATCTGTGCTCCTTCTGAAAACATACACTGCTGTCAAGTAGTGTTTTATTTTCTATCTGACAATATAATCTATAGCTCTTTTTAAAAGAAAACGTAAGTGAACAGGAAAAGAGCTTAGAAATTTTAAGACCTTCCAGCATGTAAGTTTTAAACAAAAATCTCCCTGCCATTTAAGATGCGCTAGATATATCTCTATATGTCATGGGAATTAAAACTCCTTAAACTCTTAAAGTCTCCAAAAACCTTAATCTGTACCAAAAGAAAAAAAAAACAACCACAAACCAAACAAAAACATTCCAGTGTCTTTGTCAATATGCACTTTACATACAGTGATATTTAAATCAAAGTAGTTTCTTAAGAACCAGGAGAGTAACATCTCTGTGTAAACCAGTGACAGTCATTCTTGTCCTGAACTCAACAGTTCCTTTTAATTATTCATCAACTTAAGAGAAATTATCTCTATGAATTTAACATTTCATTTCTAGCAGCCAATACTTTTAGAGCTTTACTTTTAGGTCAACAATTTTAGGGGCCACCACTAGGTAACAGATGTCCACATCCAAATACAATATGCATTAAAGTGATTCCATGTCATGCAGCATGATAAGGCACCATTTCCATCAGAAAAAGATTATGTAGTACAACTCTTATTTGCTCTACTTTTACTGCTCTCTTTATAGGTTTTATTCTAGAACACATCTGACTTTCAGTTTACAGAAAGATTGTCAAGGCCACAAAGAATTCCTTATTTCCTTGAGTGCTGAAAAAGAACAATTATCAGATAGTTGAGTGACCCTTTTCTCTTTATATCTAACAATCTCTCTCTGTACCCGTTTTTTTGGGCTACATTTAATGCAGCACTTACAGGTGAGGAATTCCTGCAGTACATTCCATGTTACATGGCTTTCCCCCTTCTTATCTTCTGCAGGACTGAGAAGTGCACTGCTGTCAGCATCTGCCCTCAGTATTTTAAAATTTGCTCCAATCTAACAGCCTAAGTCAGTGTGGAAGGTGTAGCTCACATGAATGTTTAAACCACCTAAATATAAGTTCTGAACTGTAAAATACTTCTGACTATATGAAGAATTGTGGATAGTGATCAACGTTGTTCAATAAATGACAATAAAAAATCTGTCAATAACAATTGAAAATATAAATTATTTATAATGCAAAAGAGGAAAGTGCGTTATCAAACAAAATTCTTAGGTCAAGCCCTATCAAACCCTATTTATTTGCAAAAAAACCCGCATTCTATTCTGGTCAGTGCAGACCGCATATAGTAATGCAAGTTGAAAGAAGCAAGAAAAAAGTTTTTGGTCTATTTTTGAATGCAATAAACAACACAATTAAAAGCCAGTTGAAATTTATCTTATTCTTTGAACATTCATATTTTAAAATGAAATAACTGATGAATCCTGAAACTTCTTTCACATGAAAATGGTGATAATAGTCTTCTAGTAGAGGGTAATTATATGGAATGACTTAATTTTTATTATATTTCAAGTTATTTCTGTAGTCAGAACAAAAATTGAGAGTTATGCGGGTATTTATCTACATATAATTGAATAGTGGATGAAATGTTAGTTCAAAACATGTAGCCTCTTGTTTAATAATCTCTTCTCAATCTATTCCAAGTAATGTCCTTAAGTATATAGTTCACAAATTTATCTCTCCAGGAATGCTTCTTCTTTTTTAGTTCTATGCTGTTCCCTGCTTTCCAAATACTTCTGCTTGATGCTAACCCATCGGCTTAAATTTTCCATGGTGGAGATCAAGAATTTCATTTACCCTCACCTCTTTCTCATCTTCATTACTGCTCATTGCCTTCCTCCCTGTTACATTCCTGTGACATCTGTTGGTGTCTTGATGCCTTGACAAGCAACTTTTCATTTTCTTCCAATTCTATTTGTCCTGTAATCTTTAACAGTCATGGCAGACTCCCTTGAGAACATTTCTGTCTATGGGTCAAGATTCTCTTTGCATTATTTCATGCTATTTCCCAATGAAATTTGTCAATTCTTGTCACCAGTATGCCCATGGTTTAGGATTCAGTCTTAAGTCTGTATATAAATTCTGTCTGCTCTAATTACCACTTTAATTAAAGCTACATAAAAAGAGTTAGTTCTCCAAGTTTGTGTGTGTACATGGTCTTAAACAGTAAGGTACACTTTAAGTATACTTAACTTATTTTTACCATACTGTCTCAGAATCATACATCCTTTCTTTTCCTTATGGTTTCTTTTCTCTTTCCCCTGTCTCCAGATACATTTTTTTTGTTGTTATACAGTAGGTTGATATCTTATGTCTGGATGATCGTGCAAACTATTTGGCTCAGGCATAGTCATTCTTTCTGTTTAATAAATGAGGCCTCAGAACAGCATCACAACAGTAATGAATTAATTTAGTGCAATAGCTATATATATTCTTTTTATATATACACTTACATATGAGCAGAGTCCAATAGGATGAAGTTTAATAAGTTCAAGTTCTGGGTCCTGTATTTTGCCCACAATAACCTCCTGCAGTGCTCTAGGCTGGGATGAGTGTGGAAAGGGACCTGGGCGTGCTGGTCGACAGCCGGCTGAACATGAGCCAGCTCTGTGCCCTGGTGGCCAAGAAGGCCAATGGCATCCTGGCCTGGATCAGGAATGGCGTGACCCGCAGGACCAGGGAAGTCATTCTTCCTTCCCTGCTCAGAACTGGTGAGACCATACCTTGAGTGCTGTGTCCAGTTCTGGCCCCTCAGTTTGGGAAGGACTTTGGGTTGCTGGAGCGCATCCGGAGGAGGAAACGAGGCTGGAGAGGGGCTGGGAACACAAACCCTGTGAGGAGCAGCTGAGGGAGCTGGGGGTGTTTAGCCTGGAGAAAAGGAGACTCAGGGGGGACCTTATTACTCTCTACAGCTCCCTGAAATTTGCTGCAGTCAGGTCTCTTTCTCCAGGCAGCAACTGACAGAACCAGAGGATACAGCCTTAAGTTGCACCAAGGGAAATATAGGCTGGATGTTAGGAAGAAGTTTTTTATGGAAAGAGTGATAAAGTACTGGAATTGTCTGCCTGGGGTGGCAGTAGTGTCATCATCTCTGGATGTGTTTAAAGCAAGATTGAATGTGGCACTCAGTGCCATGGTCTAGTTGAGGTGTTAGGGCATGGGTTAGACTAGATGAACTTAAAGGCCTTTTACAACCCTGTGGTTCTGTAAATAATGACCCAGGTATATACAATGATGCTTATAAATTGTTTAAATTCAAATGCTTGTGATGTAGTATTTGAGAATAGAAATAGTACCTTGTGGTATATGAAAATATCTTAGTAAATGTAAATTCCTGAAAATTGTGACATGATTTTATTCCTCCCCTATAAACATCACATTGGCTAAAAATCTCCCAATGTTAAAAAAATAAATTATAGAAATATATTTTATGTTGCCCTTGTTTGCTTTCCAGATGTTAAGCATTTGGTGTGCACAGTAGACAAATTTTCCAGCACAGTTCCTAAGCCATGAAGGGACAAAATTCGCTTGCGTGTCTTTAATAAAGTCAACGCTGCTTTCTCAGAATGTTCATGGGAGTTGTATACTGCAAGAAAGTGTTTCTTCCTGTCTTCTCCCAGTGCTGTTCTTTTGTCTGAATGCCAATAAGAGTGAATCTTCATTAACATTTTTTACTGAGGTCACTTCTGTAGCAAAAGAATTGGATTTCCTGACTCTGTGAGTGCAGTATATTCCGGACTACTTACTGGCAAAAAAAAAAAAAAAAACCAAAAAAAAAAAACCTCAGATTTTTCTGGGAACTATTTTCCCCTCCTGTCAATAGGAAGAGAAGATTTTCCATATACCAGTGCCAGTCTAAGTTACAACTGCATTACATCATACAGTCTATGACTTGTAGACTTAGGGATCCTGAAATATTCTTACCTTTGTTTTATGAAACATTTCCAAATAACATTTTTCACTCTCTCAAAGGCTTCGGGTAAGAAGATCAACTGCAGTTTTGTGAATTCCTTTAAATGCTGGCCCTCTGGGACCTTAGCAAAAAAGTGCTCCTGCCAAATATCCCATATGCTATGGAAAAGGAAGACAACACAGTGTCTCAGATAAGATATAAAGCTTCATTCCTGGACACCAGAATGAGTCTGCTCCCCTGCAACAGCCCTCCATGAGGTCATCCCCACAATAATGATAACAAAAACAGTTAGATTAATGGAAATAAGACTTCTGATTTTTTGGGGGGGAAATATTTCCACTAAGTTTTGCACATTGTTGTGTCAAACACTGAAAATCAACCTTAATGCTGGTCAGCCCAGTATTAAGATGTGTTTAGCACATGTGTTTGGTCCTCTCCATTATGCTATGCAGAAATGTAGTCATATGAAATAAGGACAATGAAATTCACTCTAACAGGTGCAATCAAACAAAATGGAAAGGTCAGACTCTTATGCTGAACCTGAAGTTCCTTCTGAATTACGCTGCCACACAGGCACAGTAAATTAGGTTAAATAACCTCAGAAAAGGTAATAGTTACCTTGCTACAGATTTTAAAGTATGTAGTTTTTCTTCCTTTCTGGGTGGGTTAGGTAATCAGATGCATTTTGGTTAGGGGGAAAAAAAAGTGCAAAAAGCAATGCCATCAAGAAAATTGATTTTGATAGGTGCCTATTTGAAATATTTACTTTGGACTCTGCAAAAGTCAGGAATGTTCTAATCCAATATAAACACTGAGTTAATACTAGTACCTCTGTCCAATTCAAATGCTGAGCTGACAGAGAGATTAGGAAAAAGTAGGTGAATTAGTAGTTCAGTATCTCCTTTATGTACTTATTTTTCCATTCCTTCAAGTTGATTGTCTTTTTACCTCAATTTCATCGGGTTTGTCTTTGATTCATTTGGATTTTGATTTTTTTTGAACATTGTAAAAAATGTGACTTTCAACTATATATATTAATAATTGTAGCAGCAACACATTTTGGCAATGTAAGTCATCTTCTTTACATCAAGAAAATCAACAGTATCTTCCTTCTGTATTATGATGCTAGTAATTATAAATTATGCTTGTCGTAATTATAAATTCTCAGAGTAACACCCATTTTCAATAATTCAGCTCCTAGACACATAGATGTAAATATTCTCTTACACTCAAATACAGACATGGAGAGGTCCTAAGTCCATCATAATTGAAAGGTTAGGGTCATAAATTATTTTGAAAAATAATAGCTGCATTTTTGTATCATGTACTTAAAATATTTCTAGTAAAAATCTAGATACTGTGATTTTATAATGGACAAAATAGAAAATGTTATTGATCAAACTGTGTAAAATTAGCTTTGAACTACAATGTGCCATTCAGCTGCAGCGTGCCTTGTCTAAATCAGGAGAAAAATTTGTGTGTGCAGACTGACCATATAGTACTGTCTCCAGCAGGTTCTTCTTGGGAAAGCGCTGTCTCAGTGTGCTCTAAAATTTTGTGAGTTAAATCTTCTTCTGCTGCTTTTATAAGACACTTATAAGTTTGTAAATCATCTAATATTGTCAGAGAATTTCTCAGAGTGGTATAATACACATCAAGCTCAGGCTGAGAACTGAGCCAACCCCTAAGCTGTGTAGCTGTGCCAGCTGGGCTCTAGTCTGATGCTAAAATGTCCTCCCAGGGTCCAGCATCTGCAGGGTTTACTGGTGACACATGAAAGGCCGTCTGACTCAGAGTGGCACTTCCCAGCAGATTGGGAAGTCTGTTGGATGCCATGGTCATTGACTTTGGAAAAAAAATTCACCACTTATTTTTTTCAGAAGACATGCAAATGCATGTTCACTGTGCCAACAAAAACCCCAACTGGGCAGGAAGAAACATGCACAGATGAAATATGAGAGCATGGAGAAGCAGCAGGCTCTCAGCAGGGAGGTAACTCTTCAACAATAGCAAAGACACATTCTTCCTCCTAATGTTACTCTTCAAAAAGAAGAATTTCTGATTTCATTGACATTGAGTCCCATCATCCCTTTTGATCTGCAGATTCTCCTCTGGCCCCATTTCCTACAGAGAGTAAGAAAATGGGCAGGAAAGACTCACTGACACACCCCATTAACCACCCTGGTAGCGACCTCAAAATGAAAAAATGTAGTGAAAATCCAAAAGATTCAATCTTCCATTCTAGGTCTGAAGACAACGTACCCCTGAATTTTTCCTAAGTGGATTTTGAGCAGAGCTCTCTGCAACTCATTGTGTCCTGCTGCTGTGCCTGTGTTGGGTTCTGTCTGTGTCCTGTAGGTGATGTTAGTCACATATTGCTCTTGACAATGTTTCTCTCTAGAGGAGTTACTTTTTCTCACAAGCCATTCTAGTGCAGCTTTAACATTAATAGATCAATGAATAGAATCCCTATTCTTTTTTTCCCTTTTGAAGTAAAATGGATTTCATTGTAAAAATGAGACTTGTGCTAATTTTACATGTTTTGAAGAAATGCAGCAGCAAATGCATAGCCTGGACAAATTTTTCATCTCTTTAGACAAAAATGTTCAACTTCTGAGGAGTTTGATTATTTAATTTCACATATTTCTAGATTTTCTTAGTTCAATAAATTACTTTTACTGTGGGCTTCTTTTATAATGTAAGTAACACACATTTTTAATTTATTTTACATATATATATATATAAAGATATTGATAACAGCTGGATCAGATTGCTGTATTTCTTTATTCATCCTCATACACAATCACAAAACTTTCGAAATCACATCAACATTGAGAAATCAGTGTTACTTTTTGGGACAACAAAGACAGGATGGTTTCAGTGGTTGGACTTGGTGATCCTTGAGATCTTTTCCAGACTTAATGATTCTATGATATCCAAAGAAATCCGTGTCTGAGACTTATTTGATTTGTAGAACTCACCTTTAGAAGTAGCAAAGAATAATGCATGAATGACAGGAATTAATTTTCAGAGTCTTTCTGGAAGAAAGATATCTTTGGAGATAAGTACTATCACCTCTTACCTTGATTTTCATTTACACCTTGGAAAGTTTGGTGTGACTCCTCAAGTGACAGGTTTTTGTTTTAATTTTCCACTCAGAAGGCTGAATTTGGTTCTGTAGTATAGTTTTATAACAGATGGTGGTAGGATCCCAGAGATAATGGTCTATTTCACCAGTCGTTCCCATCCTGATATAGGAAGCAAAAGAAAGAAAAATTCATTTAGACTGATCATTATATATATAGCCTTCTTTTTTTTTTTTTTTTTTTTTTTTTTTTTTTTCTTTTTTTTAACTAGCTGTTCTAAAAATTTCTTAAGTACTCTTAGATGAGAGATGCCTTTTACCCCTGACACAGACCATCCTTTTGACAGAGTATGAGTAACTTTGGTTGTGTTAACAGCAGTCAATCATCTCTGACACAGGAATGCGAATGTTTCTGAATACAAGGCCAGGCTGGATGGAGCTTTCAGCTACCTGGTCTAGTGAAAGGTGTGCCTGTGGGGTTGGAACTGGGTGATCTTTAAGGCCCATTCCAACTCAAACCATTCTATGATTCTATAATTCTATTATGTTACAATACTTGGCAAGTCTGCCAACTAGAGTGTCACATACAATCTGCCATGATAGGTCTTAATGAATATTTTTTCTAGTTCTGCTGGGAATTGAACTGAGATTACTGATAAAATTCTGACATGGTTGAAATAAGTAACAAAGCATTTGTATGCCAGAATTTTATCCCTTTCAATGTAATTTGCAGCTATCAGTCACTCAATTAACCTGGAACAAAAGTGAGTATTTAGCTGGCAT
This sequence comes from Polioptila caerulea, assembly GCA_013397295.1. Lineage (NCBI taxonomy): Eukaryota > Metazoa > Chordata > Aves > Passeriformes > Certhiidae > Polioptila > Polioptila caerulea. The sequence continues at coordinate 5,541 of VYXF01002088.1, read as the reverse complement.
CTGATTATCTTCAATGGAATTTTGAAGTATCTATACTGCAAAGGTATAGATACTTATTTAATGACAGCTGAAGGTGAGAGTTTAGATACTTATTAGAAGTACAGGAATCCTAGTTGGTACAAGTCCTAGTGAACTTAAATGAGCTTTACCTTACATTTTCATTGCTTCTCTGACCTGATTTTTTTTAATGCAAGTGAGAAATACCTATCCAGTTGGAGTTTTTTATCCAGGGTTGTACTACTAGGTTGTAACTTTTGAAGCTGATGAATGGCTGGCTTGTCCAGAAAAGATAATGGAGTATTTTAGATCCTGACTTTTTTTTTTCTTTTCTGCAGACTCACAATAAGCCTCTCGTCAGTGTGTCAGACCTGTCTTTGACTGACCCTGTTTCCTTTAATAGCATCAATAAGCATGACTTGTCTACACTCTCTTCTGAAATTGTGAAGAACATCTCAATGTGACTTCTGGAAAAGGTGCTGAAAATAGAAAGTCAGCGAAAGAATTATGGTCATTGAGAGCACAGGCAGCACCATCTGAGTTTGGTGGTGTTTGATACGGTCAAAAATAAAAATAGTCCTGAAGGCTGAAGAGAAAAAATATGCAGATAAATATCATGTCTACAAATTTGATCTTGGCTCACTCCATCCCACACATTTTCTTGCAGGAATGTACTAAGCCAAAGTAGATGGGGAAAACTGGCTGGGGCAGATATGAACTGCCAGATGCCTCCTGGAAAAAGTGGACTCCATTGTGTCAGACATTCCCTTCGTGGATGTCATTATAGTACATTTTTACTTTTTCAGTCAGCAGGATTACAAGGAACCCTGGCTGCCTGAATACAGAGAGATGTGATCTTGCCTTGTCTGGACACAAGCTGCCTCTTGCCAGGAGGCTCTTGCCAGCACTGTGCCTATGAGCACACTGAAGTGGAAAGGAAGGGGCTCCTGCAAATACTGAGGCTTTTTCATGTGCCTTTGAATTTTCAGAAAGCTAAATTGAGAAAAATAGCATGATCTTTTCTTTTAAACATGAGAGAAGAGAGAGAAACCTGATATGCAGGGCAATATGTTATAGAGAATGTACTGCAATGGAGGGGAGATTAACATGAAAAGAAAAAAAAAATAAAAAAAAAAATAAAAAAAAAATAAAAGAAAAATAGGTTTTATTGTTCTTAAAGCAAGTAGGATGAACTTAATAGCAACAAGGAAACAAGAATATAATTTAAAAAGGAGGAAATTGAAAACAAGGAGAGAGTCCTCACAATTATTTTAAGGGATATAGTGCTGAGCATGTGGAATGACCAAAAGCATATATATGTTCGACAGACAAGTAAGTTAAGTGTTTCATAATCTTCATATAAAAAGATAAGAATAAATTGAGAATGAAAAAGCAATGTGAACTCCATTTAGTTTTTTCCTCCTTAAGTTTTTCAGATTTTGGTGTTCACTTGTTTTGCAGATAATTTCGTATGCAATGTCTGGTGTTAAAGAATTGTATATACAATTAGAAGATTAAACCAGTTTAAATGTGTATAACAGGATCCATCTAATTGCAGCATTATTTGTAAACAAAATTTGAGACTGAGAAAAAGCCCTTATTTTGCAGTTGCATTTTTGTTGCAAGAAAGAAAAACGGGAAACAAATTTGGTGCCATTGCTGTTCTTCCCTCCTGCTGGATTTCATGACTTAGAGCTGTTGCTGCGGGGGGCTGGTGGGTGTCTGTGGCTCTCTGAATCTCCCCCTGCTGAATTAAAAGCAGATAAAAGCACTTGGGCTGTGCTGGGTTCAGGTGCGTGCTCAACCCTCGTGCATACCCCTGCTTATGCTTGGACAGGAGTCTAAGTGCATGCAGTGTGTACTGCCAAACAAAGTGGAACATTTTATTTTAGTAACTATCACTTTAAAATGGGCTATAATCATGGAATGTGAAAGGGAAGGGGGTCAGGTTTATTTGGGTATTCAGGGATCTTCGGCTTTTAAGTTAATACCAACACAGCATAAACACATGCCACAGGGGAGAAAATATTTCCTCCCTTTACTAATCATGGCTGGACTTGTTTGAGGACCAAACTTTTCTCTACTGCCTCTCCTCCCAGAGCTGGCAGCAGGTAAATAGGTAAGAGTATTGCTCTACCATGCTGAGGTATATCAACTCCCTGTTTATTGTATGGAGTTTATGAGTGTCCCTCTTCCTCCATGGGTTTCCCTGTGGGAAAGTCCTTACAGCAGGGTTTGCCTTCTGGATCTGTACTTGTACAACATAAAGCACACTGGCCCATGTTAATGGCTGCAGGATACAGTGGTCACATAAATAATCCAGTTTGGGTAGACCTTAGTAAGTTTTATAGACCACAGACCCATAACAATCTTTTTCTTTGTTTGTTAGCCAGAGAATTCAGTGGATAATATTGCCTTTTGTGGCACTTCCAGACCCTTCAAAAATCCTAGGAGCATCTGGGCTGGAATCTGGACCCACTGCTGTACACAATTCACAGCTGCTCAGGAGGATTCTTTTTGGATTTTGGATTTCACTCTTGGGGGGAAGAATCTGCTGGTTTTCTGCTGAGAAAGAGAGAAAGAGAGAAAGAGAGAAAGA
>VYXF01002087.1:207522-257222 GCA_013397295.1 Polioptila caerulea | reverse complement strand
CCAGCGTCATGGCGGTGAGGGAGCGGCCCCGCCCCGCCCCTGCGCGCATGCGCCCGCGCCGCGGGTCAGCTGAGCGCGCCGCGCTCGGGCCGCGCGGGGCCATGGCGTCCATCCTGGACGAGTACGAGGACTCGCTGCACCGCTCCGTCTCCGTGCAGCAGAGCCGCGCCAGCGTGGGCATTCCGCACTCCGGTACGTGTGCGCCGGGGCCTCCCGCGTGCGGCGTTCCTGCCGAGAGGGGGAGGCGAGGCGGCAGCCCCGGGTGGGAGCAGGGCATGCCGGGCTGTGCTGTCTGGAAGAGGTGTGTCACCGTGCGTGTGACACGGCCGCGGCTTGTTTTTTCCACGGCTTGCTGTGGGAAGTGTTTAGAGACAGGGAGCGCTCGATTCCCGGCTCCGCAGAGTGGTGGTGCAGGTCGGCCCAGCGGAACGCGGTGCTGCTCTGTGTGGGAGGCTCTGGCCTGAGGCGCTGCGCGGAGCCGGCGCGGGTGCGAGGAGCCGCATGTGCCGGTGTGGTCACAAGTCATAACCAACCACAGCTCAGCCCTGTGCTAGCGGGCGGAGAACATCTCGTCACTGCTTCTTTTTTCTGCTCCTCCCTGCGGAAGCCATGCTTTAGCGGGTTAGGGATGTGTGCACAGCTGTTCTGCACGGAGTTCCTTTCCTAACCCAGGCGCAGTTTACCAAAGGCTGCATTTCTCTAGAGTGGTTCCTTTGGGCTGACTACACCATGGTAAGGTGACCAGCAAAGCAGTCCGTGACACTACTAGACTTTTCTGTCAATGGATGTGAGGCTTTGGTATACTGTACTGTTCAGGGAGGCATCCCATCAGTGTAAAGCAATGGTGTGATGACCAGTCCGTTTTTATTTTCATGTCAGAGAAATTTATTCCATTATTATTCCATGGTAAAGTCCAGCTTTATTAGGTTCAGTGACCATTTTCTAGTAGATGTCGCCTCTCAATATTTTTTGCGTGTGGCAGGGAAATGTTGGTTATGTGAGAATTCTGTTCCACCTGATATTGTCATGGTGGTACCAGCTGCTATGCAGAGCTGGTGTTTTCGAGTTACAAGTCTGGAAATACATGCACGCATTCTTTCAACTTTTTTTCCTTGTGTTGCCTTGCTTGGTGGGAACCTTTGGGGAAACTAGGTTGTGAGGTTTGTATATGTGCTAAGAATGGATAAATTCTGTCATGCTATGTATATTATGGAGTATAAATACACTGACTGACTTACTCTGAGTCTAGGTACTGAAGTAGGTATGTTCCCCTTGTTTGTTTTGACATGCATGGTTATTTTGTTGTGTAATGTTAGGTAAAGAATAAGTGGCCTGAATAGGTGTTGTGCAGAAACACCTAGTATTGGGACAAATTGTGTCAATGAAAATAATTTTTCCAGGATTCAGCTTTTCTTCTTGACTGCTGTAACACTGTCTTCAGTCTTGGCTGTCATTGAGTTGAGAAATCTGCATGTTTGCTGACAGTTGATACTGGCAGAGAGAGGAAGTTTGGGAAATTGCTTAATTGCAAAGGCACAGCCTAATCAGGATTTCAGTTATTCTTAAATCAGGCCACACAGGCAATTTTTAATAAAATTTGAGTTGGTAATAGTTGTGGGCAATCTGTAAGTAAATTTATTTTGTAAAAAGATACAATAGTTATCTTCCTGAAAGCAGTCCTTAAGGTTAGGTTTGCAATTTTGGAAGATGTAGAAACTTATTCCTCAGTTTCAGGGAGTTGTTCCCTGTGCTTGTTAAACTGCAGGTACAAGCAATGACTCTATCCAATGTAAAGTCCTACTGCATTGTGAACTTCAAGTACTGTAGCTCCAGCTTTGAAAAGCCTACATTGACCCACTAGACTTGACCATACTGGTGGGCTTAGATCTTTGGACAGATTAAAAAGGCTGAGGAAATATGTAGCCTTGCCCAGAAATCAGGGTGGGAAATGCTGCAATAGAATCTTGCTGAAACAGAACAGGGATAGTGGGGAGAAGATGAGGGAGGAGACTTTTTGAAAGGAATTAACGTTATGAAATAGACATCTCCTTTATGTAGAGATATATTAAGGAAGCTCGTCCTTCTCCTATTAGGGACAGTAACTAAAATCCTCATGTTAATGGTGATGATCCTATGGGTGTTATAAATGTAATGGATACAGGCCTAAAGAGTCCACAATGCTGAAATCCAATATTTTGGCTTGAACTATGACTGAATTAAACCATAAACAGCTTCTCCTGAACTCTAAACCCTTACCTCTGTATAGGTGCTATTTGTTCCCTTTCCTTCCTGCATTTGTTTCCTTGCTGAGTCAGCCTTCAGGTGACAGTCTGAAAAAAAAATTGAGATTACCTGGCTAAATTTGACTTGATGATCTGATAACATGTGGGTTTTTCAGAGTAATCCTTCCCTTATATATATATATATATATAAATACGGTTAGCTGTATATATATAAATTGGTTAGCTGTGATGCCGTGTGAATCTGCTCTTGGGAGCTTTTTGTACATGTTTTGAACTGCAGTTCATACCAGCAAATTTAAACTGTGGCATTGCAGCCGCCTAATCCGAAAAGAACAGCATCAATTCTACTTAACTGGAAATAAAGGAATGCACACCTGTGTAAATGGGTAGTGTTTAATGCGTGGATCAATGTGTAAGAAAAAAGCATATGCTGAGCAAAAGGCTGCCTACTTAGGTTGTGGTTGCTTTGTCTCTTCCTGCATGTGCATCTCTCTTCTGGAAAAAGTGTATTTTAAGGATCCTGCAGCTGGTCTAGAGGTGAGGCAGAGGCAAGCAGGAAGCATTGGTGGAATAGACAATTAAAGGATTTGTCTACTCGTAGCAGGTGACTTTCCACTACTACATTGTCTTTTTCAACACCAGTAGGGCTGGAATTAGAGGGTTTTTTCTCTGTGTTCCTGCTCCATGAAGCACACTTCCTTTTCAGTAAAACTTGGAGCTGGACACGATCATTTTAGTCTATTAGGCTTGATTTTGATGTAGATGGGGTTGTTGTATGGGGTTTTGTCTTGTTTAGTTTCTAAGTGTTTGCATTCTCTCTCCAGGATATGTCAATGCACGACTGGAGAAGGAGACACCAATATTTAACAAGCAGAGGATTGATTTTACTCCTCCAGAGAAAATTAACAGCTTGGTGGTCTCCTCTAACCAGCTCTGTATGAGCCTTGGGAAAGACACCCTTCTCAGGTAATGCTGCCAGAATCCTGAAGGTATTGTTTGTTTCTCCCCTGCCTTCTTTTTTCCCCCTAAGTTGTTAGAGAACTATCATTTTTAAATTGGATAAAAAGCCATGAGCCCAATATGGAAAACAGGTGAAGATTTACAGGTATGTGAACTTCTGTTGGCAGCATGCTTTCATAGTTTCTCTTTGCAGGATTGATCTTGGGAAGCCAGATGAACCTAATCAGGTAGAACTGGGACGCAAAGATGAAGCCAAAGTCTACAAGATGTTTTTGGACCACACAGGTGAGGCAGTGGGTCATGGGTATTTACAGACAGTGAGCAGAGCAGAGCAAGTGCTAGTGAAGGAGTTCTCTTTCTGCTTTGTACATTAGGAGAACAGGTCAATCTTCCATGAGCCAGACTGTTTCCCAGGGCCCCTGCCCACTGGTTTGCCTTTTTGCTATTAGTAAAGCACGGGCTTGTGCTTGTGTTGTGTTTTCAAAGTCTGAAATGAGCACATGCAGTTATGCTCTTCTGAGCAAGGCTGCTAAAACCAATCAAAGGAAGTGTTTGTAGTCACTCTCTGCTGTATAGTTTATATAGGAATTTTTTAAAAGGACCATAAAACATCTGCATAAAACGTGTAGCCTAGACTGATTTTAAAAAACTAAACAGAAGTTTGGAAAGAGGTGCTCATATCTCTTACCAACTGCCAGGGATAGGAGGGACCTCTGGGAAGTGTTTATCCATAGAACATTTATTGAAACAGAATACCTTCTTGCTAAAGCATCTGGTACCAGTTATTTAACATTGCAACATATGGACTACTGTTCTGATCCAGCATGGAAATCCCCCACATTCCCATGAATGCCTGGGAAAGTCTTGGATTAAGTGTGTTGATATTGGAGCTCATCAAATGTTAGGATTAGAAGCTTCAGGAATTTGGCTTGCTTAGGCACAGTCTTGATTTGCTCTCTCCTTCTCCCTCCCATACCCCTCTGCTGTTGGCAGGCTCTCATCTCCTGATTGCTCTGAACACCAGCGAGTGCCTTTACCTGAACAGAAGTGTTCAGAAAGTGCGGGCACTCTCCCGCTGGAAAGGACACTTGATTGAAAGTGTGGGCTGGAACAAATTTCTTGGTTCAGAAACCAACACAGGGCCTATCCTGGTGGGGACATCCCAGGGGCAGATCTATGAGGCTGAAATCTCTGTCAGCGAAGGAAGCCTCTTCAGCACTAACCCCGACCAGTACTTCCGACAGGTCTACACTCTGGAGGAGGAATCTGGACCTGCCCCAGTCTGCTGCTTGGAAATTGAACGCGGGATAGAAGGGAAATTTTTTATTATAGCCACTACTAGGAAGAGACTCTTTCAGTTTGTTGGCAAAGTGCCTGAAGGGACAGAGCAGCAAGGCTTCAGCTCCATATTTGCTGTGCATGCTGACCATCTGCCCAGCTTTCGGGAGTTTCCAGCCAACTTGGGTTTCAGTGAGATAGCCTTTTACACTCCAAAACTGCGTTCCAACCCACGCTCCTTTGCCTGGATGATGGGAAATGGTGTTTTATATGGTACATTGGATTATAGTCGTCCCGATTCAATTCTGAGTGAAGAACGGGTCTGGGTTTATCCTCCTGATATTGACATAACTGTGAACAAGCCAATATCCATTGTACTCACCCAGTTCCACTTCCTGTTGCTGCTGTCTGACCGGGTGAAGGCTGTCTGCACTCTGAATGGACAGGTTGTTTTTCAAGATCTGTTCCTGGAGAAGTTTGGCTCGCTGACACGCATGATTAAAGATCCCACAGTCCAGCAGATATGGATCCACACTGAGAAAGTAGTGTTCCGCTACCACGTCCAGCGGGAATCTAGAGACGTGTGGAAGATGTATATGAATATGAACAAATTTGATTTAGCAAAAGAGTATTGTAAGGACCGTCCAGAGTGTCTTGACATTGTGTTGGCCAAAGAGGCAGAGCACTGCTTCCAAAACAAGAGGTATCTGGACAGTGCCAAATGTTATGCACTGACCCAGAGCTACTTTGAGGAAATTGCTCTGAAGTTCATTGAAGCCAAGCAAGAAGAGGCCCTGATGGAGTTTCTGATTAAGAAGCTAAGTAACCTAAAGCCTTCGGAGAAGACACAGACCACTCTGTTGACTACGTGGTTGACAGAGCTGTACCTGAACTGGCTGGGTATATTGCAAGGAGATCCCTCACAGCGAAGTCTCTATTTGGATACGCGGGAGAAGTTCCGCACTTTCCTGAGCAGTCCTAAAAACAAAGACTGTCTTTTTAATAATCGGGCATCTATTTATGAGCTCTTGGCAAGCCATGGCGACACAGAGCACATGGTCTACTTTGCAGTCATCATGCAGGATTACGAGCGTGTAGTAGCTCACCACTGCCAGCATGATGAGTACGATGAGGCTCTAAATGTGCTGTCCAGGCACAGAGACGAGAAACTCTTCTACAAGTTCTCTCCAGTTCTCATCCAACATATTCCCAAGAAGGTAGTTGATGCTTGGATTTCTATGGGCTCTAGACTGGATGCCAGGAACCTCATTCCAGCTCTTGTTAACTACAGCCAGAGTGCTAGTACCCAGCAGATCAATGAAGCCATTAGATACATGGAGTTCTGTGTCTACCAGCTGGAGGAAACCCAGCAAGCCATTCACAACTACCTGCTGTCTCTTTATGCTTTGTGTCGGCCCGACTCGCTGCTGTCATACCTGGAGCAAGCAGGAACCAACCCAAACAGAATCCACTATGACCTGAAGTATGCACTGCGCCTGTGTGCAGAGCACGGGCACCACCGTGCATGTGTCCACATTTACAAAGTGATGGAATTATATGAGGAGGCTGTGGATCTTGCCTTACAGGTATGTGTGTGTCTATGCATGCTGTGATACACAGGAACAGCAGAGCATTGAGAGGAACTGGACAGACTCACTGGTACCAAAGCTGTGCAGCTGAGGCTTGGAAGGAAGACCTGGCTCTGTTAACATTTTTCTGTGCTTTTACAGCTGTTTTAAGTAGGCAGCTGACTGACAAGCCATAACTGAGGGTGGGGGCATGGAAGGTACAAGGAGGAGTACTGTCTGTCTCAAGCTCAGTCTCAGATATAAAATACCTTTAACATAGCTGCATTTATGCAAGATTTGTATAGCTATTGGTAAGAATTCTAATTATTTCCTATTCTTGGCTTTGGTAATTATCACAGAAGCCTTTGTCAGCTTAGTCTGACCTTCAGGGAGATGCTGAATTTTTTTCCTATTGTAATTGCTCTGTCTTTGGTGAAATGTGTGGCCAGCAAAGATACTATAACATGAATTTTCCCTTTCTGTGCTGGCTTTTGTTCTCTTTTGTTGTTGTTGTAGCAAGCTAATCTTCAGTGAGGAGTACTGGTGGAGAGGAGAGGTGTTTGACATGGAAACAAGGAGCAGGCCAGTAGTGCAGTCCTAGGCAGTGAGATAGCAATAGAGATTTTCTAAATGCCTCTTAAAATGGACAGCAGGCTTTGAAGGTGAATGGTGGGTAAACAAAGAGGGAAGCTTAACTCTATTTCCTTCTCTGTCCCCCTTCTAGGTGGATGTTGATCTTGCCAAGTCCTGTGCAGATCTCCCTGAAGATGATGAGGAGCTCCGGAAGAAGCTGTGGTTGAAGATTGCTCGCCATGTTGTTCAGGAAGAGAAGGATGTCAAGAAGGCAATGGCTTGCCTCTCCAGCTGTGCTCTGCTGAAGATTGAAGATGTGCTGCCATTCTTTCCAGACTTTGTCACTATTGACCATTTCAAGGAGGCAATCTGTAACTCCCTAGAGGATTACAACAAGCACATTGAGGAGCTGAAAAGGGAGATGGAGGAAGCCACGCAGAGTGCCAAGAGGATCCGTGAGGACATCCAGGAAATGAGAAATAAGTATGGCTCTGTGGAGCCTCAGGAAAAATGTGCTGCATGTGACTTTCCACTTCTAAACCGCCCTTTTTACCTTTTCCTGTGTGGTCACATGTTTCACTATGACTGTCTCCTCCAAGCAGTTTTCCCAAACCTTCCTGCCTATAAGCAGGCAAAACTTGAAGATCTTCAGAAGAAGCTGGCAGCCACCAGCCAGCCATCCAAGAGCCACCATCGTCCCAAGGATGCAGACACCATTAGCTTGGGGAAGGGGCAGCAGAGCCGGGAGCAGATCAAAGCTGACATTGATGACATTGTGGCAGCCGAATGTGTGTACTGTGGTGAGCTGATGATCCGCTCCATTGACAAGCCTTTCATTGATCCCCAGAAGTATGAAGAGGAGATGCAAAGCTGGCTGTAGTTTTCCAAGTCTTCAACTGTCAAATTGTGAAGCTTCTGTGGTGGGAATATAACCTCCAGGAGCAGGAACACAGTGACTTCTGTGCAACTCTAGAACAAAGGGTGGTGCAGTCTTTTTAACAGGGTTAGGGAGAACTAGTCTTGAGAAATGGGGAGATATAGCTATGGCTGTCTAAGAACTTTAACAATGCTTAGAGCTAACCTACTGGAATATATTTAGCAGATGTTTCTGCTTGCAGTTCTTCTGAGGTTCTCAGTGTGAAGCTAAATGGAGTGCCTTGTTGTCCAGAAGGAGTTGGGAGCAGCCTGTGGTTTATCTGCCCTGTTGTGTGATACTTGTTTTGGTGAAGACAAGCTGAAAGAGAAAGTTAGTGAAGGTCACTAAGCAGTGTAGTCTTCATTCAGCACTTTCAAAGTTAGAATTGCCCTGTTTCCTTTTTGTTGGGAGTCTATAACCACATACTTAAAAAGAACATGAAAGGACCAGAAGCTCTTACATATTTATATTTTGTAAACATCATGCTACACAATTACATGTTTTACAAAAGGTGATACAAGAATGTGTTTAATGTTCAAGCAGGAGTGTCTCATAATGCACTAATTTGCCTGCAATTCAAGATGTATAATTCTCTTTCTCACAAGCTTTATGCACAAGACCACACACATTTGGATTTTCTGTAAGGTACTGTTTCTTGAAATGTCTGTTCACCCCTTCCTCTTTCCTGTGATTGCTTTTGTGTAGTGGGTCTTGGTTTTGTCTTCACCCCAAACTAAAACTGATAGATGCAGTAGTAAGGTTTCAGCTGATACTTTGCAAGCAGGAACACAATCTGTTTGTATGTCTTGCGGTAGTTCTCTTCAAGCTGCACTTGAACATGTAGTCTCAAGATCTAGTCAGAGGTTTGCTCAAGGGTAGTCTACAGAAAAGTTCTGTTGGTGTGAAATTTGCTTTGCCCTTTGAAGCTAGTACCTTGTGCCTAAAAAATCTTTTGCCTTCCACTTTTTGGAGATGGCTGCAAGTCAATGCTTCTGTCTGTTGCTCCAACTTGAAAAACTTTTCCCAGAAGGTAGCAATCGCTATGTTGGGAGTGAGAGAAGAAAAGATTTTTGTTAGCAGTTTAGCAAGGGTTCCTTGTTTTGTTTTAAGAAAATAAAACTTTAATTAGGTTTTGCTCTTTGGGACCGAATCACAAAGGTAGTAATTGACAGAAGAATTGAATTTTCTAAAAGAAAAAATACAATTCTCAAATTAAGGCAATAGAAAATACTGTCTTCTGAAAACCCACCTCAGTTCTTTCACATGAATATGTGTGCTTGTCTTGAATACCTCTCTCGGCCTCCTAACCATTTACCCTGTTTGTAGGGTTGTAGAAATGTGTCTTCATGTTCTTGTAGGAGAATATACATTGGTTTCCTCAAGGATCTGACCTAAGAATTCTAGGTTCAGAACTTCAGAAGAACATCTATGTTTTTGTTGGGAGCATCAGCCTGGGATGAATGATGTTTTTCTGAGTAAAACGACACGAGTAATAAAAAACAGATATGAAAGCAGGAAAACCTGAGATTTCAAGATACTCTTTTCTTTGATGGAGCCATGGGATAGGTGGTCCCATTACCACCTGGTGGTGTGTGTTTGCTGGCTTGTCAGAAAAAGAACCACTGTTTCAGTGGTTCCATTAAACAGTGGTTCAGAATACTCACATGCTGTACTTTTCTTTGGCTCTGTGTAGCCTTTTGCTTTGAATAAGTCAGTGGGTCTGGCAGAAGAATTTGTGATGAAAACTAAATGTGATGTCTTTTGAAGTTTCCCATTAAACCTGTTATAACTGGTCACTCTTGTGAATCATCATCTTTTCCTGTAAGAAGTGTGGTATTTAAGGTTGTACATGTAATTATAAACCAACAGTAGCCTCCCACCCAAACCAGCTTCTGGTCAAAGGTAACTGGTTGTTTTTTTGCCCTTTAGCAGAACATGAGTATTAGCTCAATCTGATGCAGGAATAATTTCAAATTATTTTGACATGTTCTTAATACTTGTTCCATCTCTTTTGGACTTTTAGAGGATGCTTTTGGTATATTGGAATTAATATAGTCCTCCATTCTTTTCCTGTTTGTTCTAGAGAAGTCACATCACTAAACAGACCATTGCAGAGTGATCTGCTTGTTCATAATATTGGAAGAAGCTGTGAGAAGTGAGGCATAGTAAGGAAATAAAACCCCTCTAGTGTTTGCCTGAGATTGGGTGGTGGGGAAAGGCACCTCTGATTCCAGTCATGGGTATTAATAGGTCTCAGTTAACAAAACTAAAACTGGATACTTTTAAATGACTAGTTTACAATATTCTCTGAGGGCTGTAGGCATATGCACCAGATGCCTGTACCACAGATCTCGTGCTTCCTCACCATTGTTAACTGAAAAATCATTTAAGTGATTTGTTATCAAGTGTTACTGCTGGCAAAGACTGCAGCAGTGGTTAAATGACTAGTGCCAGTAATACAAAGATGTACATAAGGGTATCTTCTAAACTTTACATTGTCACACGCTTCAAAAGTTTCAGTAACCACTTACCTGTGCTTCTTGGCAATTTTGCAGCATCACTCAGTGAAAACGGTAACAGGGTTTATTTTTTCCTGGGGAGTGGGATGGGTTTGTGGTGGTGGAGGGAAGTGAACTGCTTACTGTTCTCCTGTAAATCTAATCTGCAAGATCTCTTCCTCCTTGCCTTCAGAATAGCATTTTTATCTTTTCTCCTTGTAATTTCAGCACAGTTACATTTTAGAACTTGCAGTCCTTTGTATGTTTTTTTAGCTATGAATGAACTGTGCCAGCTGTTAAAAATGATATGGCCTTGGGTCTTGTCCTTGTCTGTGTGAGTAACTCCTGCCACTTAGCCTAATGCAGCTGAGGAACAGCATAACCAAAAAGGGTGTGTGGGAGCCCCAGCCCTGTGTACCCAAAACAAATGTCTGTAGCTACATCTACACTGAAGAAATTCAATTGTGCAGGTGAGGCCTACAGCAAACATGTGCCTACTATATGACCTCTCCTAGGCTTTGAGCAAGGGATGGGGGGAAATGCTCGGAGTTGGGGGAGACAGTGGTGTGTATTTTGAAAGAGTTTGTAGAGAATTTCGGGTGCACTTCCTGTAGTTGGCAGCAGTTAAGTGAAATGCTGAAAGCTGTGGCTTCTGTCTCCTTTCTGAAGATGAATGCCCAGTCTGGGAATTTAGAAGGGCAAGTTCTTAACAAGCCACTAGATGTCATTGCTGTCCGTTTAAATACTGAGGTTTGCTGCAGGCTGCTAGAGGTGTTCTGTAGCAGAAGAAAGAATGGCACAAAAGTGAAGAGTGTTGTGCCTTTGTGGGGGTGTGTGAGTGTTTGGAGACACACCTGTTAAGTAGCTATTGGAGGTAAAGATGCTAAAAGAATTGTCTTTAAATGGCAATTTCATTTCACAGATCACTGATTTTCATGTTTTGAATATCAAAAGCTGGATTTCCTCTGTTGATAAATGAGTATCATAGAATTGTAGAATTATTGAGATTGGAAAAGACTCTTGAGATCGAGTCCAACCACTAACCCAGCATAGCCAAATCCACCACTAAATCACGTCTCCAAGTGCCACATCCATGTGCCTTTTAAATGCCTTCTGTGATGGTGATTCCACCGCTTCCCTGGACAGCCTGTTCCAATGCCTGACCACCCTTTCGGTGAAGAAATGTTTCATAATATCAAATCTAAATCTCCCCTGGCACAATTTAAAGGCCCTTTCTTCTCATCCTGTTGCTTGTTGCCTGGGAGAAGAGACCAACTGGCCCCAGGTAGTTGTAAAGAACAGTAAGATTCCCCCTGAGCCTTCCTTTTTCCAGGCTAAACAACCCGAGTTCCCTCAGCCACTCCTCATAAGATTTGTGCTGCAGACCCTCATTGCTCTTTAGGCACCTTTTGGTGCTCCAGCACCTCAATCAATATCTGTCTTGTAGTGAGAGACCTGAGACTGAACACGGTGTTTGAGGTGCAGCCTTTTTCATTTAATTGTATTCTAGTGTAAGTTCCCTACTAAATCCTGGCTGATTTAGTAAACTGTAGAGAGATCATGCCTAGGACTGGAGTTGCAATATCTGGATCTTAGGTCTGGTCATTTTTGCTTGCTTCCTCTTCATACTCTTGTGACAGCAGCAGAGTGCAAGCCAGCTCCTTAGCTGCCTGAGTTCACATTTAGTGTATCTTGCTAAAAGCACTAGTAAAGCTGGGTTTGTAATGTGACATTGGACACTGACTTGCATAATCAGATAAGGTAGTATTTTTCTTTTTCCTTTTGAGTTCTGGTATCATAATCCCTGTTAAACAGCAAGGAGGAATAGGTACATCTTGTACTCTATCAAAATAAGATGTAGTTTGACTCAGACTGTAGTCATGTATTAGCATGTATTTCTTGGAATGGGTAGTTCCCATTTATCTCTGCCCTTTCAATGCCAACATATAGATTATCTTTGTTTACAAGTGAAAATTCTTGGTTCCTAGTGGGAATTCATGGGAGGTCTGTTGTTCCTTGCCTCACTTCATCCAACAACCCTGTACTGGGCTGTGGGAACACAGACGAAAACTAGACTTCCTCCTTGCAGTAAGTGTGCTGAGCTGAAGATTGAGGTTTGAAATGTACAGGGCTTAGGGTATTTTTGAGTTTTAAGTTGTTACTATTGAGATAGATTAAGTATTTTTCTCCAGAATAGATGGAGTAAGATGTGATTCACTGTAGCATGTGTAGTGTTTATGAGAGAATCTTATGCAAAGCAGAGAGGGGCTGTCCAGAGCCTTCTGTTGGTTTTGTACATGAAGGAAATGATTCACTAGAAGGGAAAGGGAATAGTGGTTTCTGTAAAATAATTTGGCCAAACTTCATATATCTGACTTCAGGGAAGCTTCTCCAGTGAAGCTGTGGCGTTGATGGATCTGTACTTCTCATGCTGAGGTGATAAAGAAAAAAAAAATTCCTTTGAAATAAGGACTTTGTTAAAATTGAAACGCTTAGGACTTGAAAGAGGGACATTACAGGCATTCCTTAAATTCATTGTGAATTATACATATGTGCAGCTCCTAAACTGTCTGTTGTCTCTTGATTATGCCCAGTCCTGACTTTACACCTTCTGAACCCTTTGGGATTTGCACTTCATGGTAATGCTACGATTTTGGAGACGTCCCCCTCAACTCACTGTTTGGGTTTTTCAGTCCCAGATCCCATGGAAAGGCATCAGGCCTTATCTGGGTATGAATGTCAAAGCAACCTGGCCTGCAGCTGCTTTCAGGTGAAAGGAGGGAAAGAGGATTAGACAAACTTGTTAGATCTACTCGTTGAAACTTGTTGGGATGGAGAGAAAAAGGGGCTCAGGCATTTCCTCTCTGTCATGGCCAGAGGTGTTGGAGGCAGCTTGTTTGAGTAGGACTGGTTGCTTAGAAACAGGGAAGCTACAGGAGCAGTCTAAGGTTACCAGTACATCTCTAACTAATCCTATACACTGTCTTTGCCATGGAGGGGCAGCTCAGTAGAGGAGTTTCCAACTTGCAGCATGTCTGTATTGGGTTCAGACTTGCTGCAGTGCTTCTAGGCCCTGTGGTGATGGGGGAGCTGGTTTAATTCAACACTTGAGCTGCAGAGCTTGGTTGGTGTGGGAATAAGCACAACTGATGTGTCTGTACGATACCAGGCTGTCTCACTGCTCAGAGATTTCCATCATATGCTTCCTAGCACCACATAAGTACCCTTGCTTTATAAAGGGACATACAGGCTGTACCTGATATGTGACAGGTAGTAATTCTGGCATTCCCCTGCTTTGCAGGAGTTCATATCATCCTGTGGTGCTGTGGTGTTGGCTGTGGGCTGTGTTGTCTTCAGAAAAGGATTAGATACAGCCTTTTGTTTGTTTAACACATGGCTTGTTTGCTTCATCTGAACTGAGAATACTAGTTTTTGGTTGAGTTTCATTACAGTGTAAGTGTTCCAGAGAAGCTGAACTACAGCCTACCCCTCATGATATTCATGATCCATCCTGAATAGTTCCTTGTAGGTGGTTGCTAATAGGAAAAGGAGTGAACAGCTGGTTTGGTATCCAAAACCAGATATTCCCTACTTCATGCAATTTAAATCCACGTGCTGGTCACTTGGTATGGGGCATGATCTTCAGAACACAGCCTGAAGTTGGAGGCTGCTGGACTCTGTCTTAAGCAGACATCTGTATTTTCCAATTAGTCAGTTATTCAACAGTCTTTTTTCATCTCTCTGTGTGTACGTACTGAATAGATTTTCTAGTAAACAAATTATTACTATGAAACTGGGTTCATAAGAAAATTGTCCTTATCTACAGATTATCTTTTATTTTCACACATTTATTAAAAGTGAGGTACACAGTGTGGTTTTGAGGAATGTCACAGGCAAAGAGGAGAGCAAAGGCTGATGCATTAGTTTTTGAGGACTCTTTTCTACCGACTCTACATGACAATTATTAGCAGCTGCCCTGGCTGTGTTTGATGGCTGCTGCATGTTTTTCAGCATGTGAACAAGACACTTATTCTCTGGTAAGAGCCCAGGAAGGCATAGGTAGTAAAAAATTGTTGGTCTTTGACTAATTACCATGGTTTTAGCAAAATATCTGTTGTCCAATTTTTCTCACAGCTATCAAGATAACAGTATAATTGATCTAAATAAAATATTCCATATGAAGCTGAACAATATGTTGCTATCCTTGATAACAGGACTGTAGACTTAGATCAGCTCATGTTGAGAGAATTGAACAGTGGTTAGGTGAGGAGGAAAGAGAGCCTTGAGGCTTACACTCCTAGATGCCCCAATTCTTTGTTGAATACTTGCCTGAGTGTCACAGCATGACTGTCTCAGAGTGCCACCTGCATTTGTGTCACAGTGGTACATTCTGCTGAGCAACCTTTTTGGGAGAAAAACATTTCCTTATGTTCTGCAGTCTGTTTCAAACACTTGCCTGAGACTTGAACAACTGGGACCATGTCATCTTCCTGTGTTCTTCTGCGAAGTTGCTTCTGGTAACCCTCAATATATGCTTCAAAGATTTGCAGTGGCAGGATTTCCAAAGCAAAAAATATTTTAGTTCAGGAAACATCTAATGGAGGATGAACAGAAATGTCATCTTCGGTGAACTTGAGTGGGTGCAAATCTGTTTATAAGTAGCATCTTCTTAAATTTGTTGGTGGCTATTGACTGAGAAATGTCTTGTGATCCTGGATGCACCTGATACTGGTACCTACAGCCAGTCCAGGTGAAGTGGAACAATGTGTAGCAGTGTTCAGAAGGCAGCAAGACTAGATTCTGGCAGTAGTTTATTTGCTGGTGTAGAATCAGAGTTTTCTCCCTGAAAGCTGTTCTTCTCTGCAGCATGGTTACAGAAACAGAGGGGAATTTTCAGGAGAATCTTGAACAGCCCTAGTACCCTTAAGGAGAGGTTACCTGGGAAGTGGTAACTTCATGGAATGGAGCAGTTCTGTAAGGTATTTTAGCAGCTTTGAGTTGCAGTGAGTTGCTTGCTTGATGCTGTGACAGCTGAACCAAAGGTAAAGATGTGGATTATTTGCCTGCCAGGCATCTTGTCCTGCCCTGGGTTATACTCTAAATGAAATCAACCATTCAAGAAATTTGTGTTAAAATGAGGAAAGAGGAATAATTTCTGCACACAACATAGATATTGCTGTGAGTCCTTCTGCACATCTGCATTGTTTAGGTCAGAGCAAGGCTAAATTCTCTCTGTAGGTCAACAAAATCTGTAGGTAGGGCCTTGGGCTGAAGTTCAAAGTGCTCTCTTCTTATCCTGTTCTTCAGAAATTAGGACACTTGTGGAGCTGACTACCTTCATTTGAGACCTTGAGTCAAGTGATGCCTAAAAAAATTGTTTTTATTGATTCTTCTACCACTGGGACAGGCACCATCTTAGCAGCCACCTTTATCTCTTACTTAATTCTTCCACCTCCTTTGCTCACTGACTTAGCTAAGAACTGTTTGATTCTGACATCAATAGTGGAAGGGTTAATATGTGGGGAGTGGTGAAGCTCCCTGCCACTAAGCTTGAAAACTAGGGAAGAAAGGAAGACAATTAATGAAGAAGGCAACAAGAGGCCCACTGGGTTTCAGATTTCAGAAGGGTGAAAGATGTGATACAGACTAAAGCTGTGCCAGGGTTGTGTGATGAATGTATTGCAAGCTTTATTTCAATACAGCAGAATTAGTACAGGCTGTGAAAATTCTTGCTTCTGGCAAGTCTCTCTTTCCTGAAGAATGCACTACTTTTCTCTTGAGTCATAGACAGAAGCACCACTAGTTTGTGAACAAAAAGGTGTTTCAGATTTTATAATATGCAGCAGGTGCAGAAGATGATCTACAGCCTCCTGTATTAGTGAAATGAGGAGTTGGGGAGTAGGACAGAGCATGCTTTGGATTCAAGAGCATTACTGGTGTATAAAGAGCTCTCCTAGAGGCTGCTGAATGTCATACCTGGCTTTTAGGTGCTTTTATTCACTAAACAATACTGTGTATATATGGGAATAATCAGAATCTTTAAAATGCTCTTAGAGGCTTGCACAGCTGAGTCACTCCTGAGATGCCAGCAGGACAATTCAGTGTCACATCTGAACTAATGCCACCCCTCACGTGTCCAGTGTAGCTGTGCTGAGATGTCTCAGTAGCAAACCAATAGGATTACAGTTTTAGCAAAGCTTGAGATTTAAATCTACAGAGATTGACCACAATAGCTTAGCCATGTTGAAGAACTGAGTCTGGATTTTTTTTGTATTTTTTTCACTGCTTTTTCAGGGCCACAAATGACATGTGAAGAGGATTTGGTGTTTCATTGTGTCTCCGTCTTTCTGACTTAAACTATTAGTGAGTATGGGAGGCTCAAGATGGCTGGAAAAACTCCTACCTTTGACAAACAGGTAGGTAGTCACTTCTTGCAGAGAAATGACTGGGTTGTTCTTCCCCGTTTCAAGGTGGGTCACACAATATCTCTATTTCAAAACAAAAACACCCCCCCAAAAAAGCAGTGTGGCAAATCTCTCTTAACCAGCTTTACTTCTGTTCCCTCTCTGAAAGTTTTAAGTTAGCTAATTTGGGTTATGAGCTATACAAAACCCTTGGGTTTTGGTAGCAGTCCAAGTTGGTAGCCTATGAGAAGTTATTGTGTTCAGATGCCTTCTGAGGGGGGACGTAAATGCAACATGTTGTAGGCTGCAGCTGTTAGCTGGAGATTGCAGTAATGTCCCTGAAACACTGAATTAAAAAAACCCATAGTTGTTGGATTTGAATAAATGGGGGTGTTGCTCTCTGCCCTTATGTAGTCCAGTACATATCAAAGTCCCCCTTCCTTTAATAGCAGGAAGGAAATAAGATCTGTATCTCTTGGGAACATGCTTCTAAAACCAACTTTCACTTGCATTCCTATGTCTCCTTTTAGTCCCTCTGAATAGTAAAAATTCACATTCTCACATTTTAGTCACCCCAGCCTGGATATTAGATCACTTGAGGGTGTTGGTTTTTGGTCACAGTCTTACTAACATCTTAATTTGGGTGTTGGTGTTCCTCTCCCATGTTCAGGTGCCTAATATGGATTCTTATCATCCCAAAACAGTTACTTTGGATCCCAGCCCAGCATGTGTGGGCACTGGCAGCACTTGGATATTTATAGTGATTTCTACTTCCTTCTTTTCTTTGGGCTACTTTCTTACTACAAGAATTCCTGATTTCTTCCGTGCACCAATGAACACAACCCTAGGGTGGTGTCTGGGCAGGGGATGTTATGTGTGTACCTTCCCAGCTGCCAGGGCCAGTGCAAACAGGCTTAGCACAGCCCTCACCTGCGAGGCACTGAGGGGAAAAACAAAGTACTACCTTCTTCACACCCTTAGATCTAGTTTTGGGAGATTACTTAGCCTTGCTGATTTATTGTGTCATTATTAAACTCAGATATCTTGACATTCCAAGTGCCATTACCATGTGGTTAGAGAGGGAGAGAGAGTCAAATGCCCTGAGCATTTTTCTGGTTGATAATTTCCTCTGGATCTATAGAGTGGCAGAAGGGTGGAACTTGCAAACAGTAAAACTGGTTTTGTTTTGATCCATTCTTTGAAATCAATAAAATCTGATTCTTACAGAAATCTTTACAATTGCCACTCGAAGTTTCATCTTACTTCCTAGATGCTCATGGTAGTGAAGGCCATCAGCAGAGGTAGTTGCTTGACAGGTCCACATGTGCAGAGTAGCTAAAAGCATTTGCTGACAGACCAGCCAGCTGACAATGGGAATGCAGAGCAGCAAATTCCCTTTTTCTTTCCCTTACTGGTGATTCTGGCTGGATTTCTCTGTTCCATTCAGATGCCATTTTCCTAAAAAAAATTGTAGAAATATGGTAACTCTGCCTCATTCTGAAATTTCAGTTGAAATATGTCAGTATGTCTCTGTTGGGAGTTCAGCACCAGAAATATGATTTTACAAGCTTTGTTTCCTTTGGAAGCCAGAGGAATAATGTGCATATTAGATCTGAGATGCTGTAATCAAGACTTGGGACTATGGGGAATGGAGCAGAACCCTGAATGCATGTTTGGAGAAGGAAAACCTGCAGTGGATGTATTTTGAGCATTTCTTATCAGAAGGCACTAAGAGATTAGGAGCCATTACTTGAATGAGTCCACAGCATCCTCTGTGTCTCATTAACAGATGGTTCTAAAAGGCAACTGTGGAAATGCAAACTCATGCATGTTTGTGCTTGCTCTGCTTGTGCCACTCCTGGCAGCACTTGCTGGCATAATCTGTCAGAAATTAACCTTTTGCTTGAGGTATTGTTGCAGAGGCTGGTATAATTCATCCCATTGCCTGTGACAAATCTCTGTCTGACTCCTCCACACACTTCCCACCTAGAAGGAATTATGTCAGAATAGTAGAGAAATGCTGGATGTAGGATCTCACCCTTGTGACAGGCAAACTTTCTTCTCCCACTCTAAGTTTTTCAGTGCTTTCATTGCCAGGATTGTCCACACAATCCTCTACCCCAATTACCCATTGATTAGGGCTCCTCTGGTAATCTGCCAGATGCAGGTTTGTTACCAACAGATGGCAGAAAGCATTTGAGGTAATGAGAGAAAGGATAACGATTGCTGATCTGCATAATAATCAGCTTGTGAACAGGTTTCATGTTTTTTTTCTGTTTCCACTGGCTCAAAGATTGCACTGTCAGACAACCAGGCACCTTCTCTTAGGTTAAAGAAATAGTAAGGGAGGAACCAATTTCTTCCATCTACTGTTAAGATTTCTGGACATATACCCACTCTCCACCACACAGATAAGGATTTTAGCCAGAGACTGCACTTGGAGTGCTAGGAATGCATGTTTAGTCCTCTTGTGGTCAAGACCTCTAACTGACCAATCTGGTCAGAAATACTTTTCTTTTTCTGTTTTCTGAGACAATTTCCCCCACTTGTACCACAAGGCAAAAAGATCCTCATCTCCCTTGGACCAGCATCATCTTTGCACTAATACCTGGTCTGAAAAAAATTACTTCCCACTTCTATGTGTTTTGGAGTTCTTCAAACAAATTCTGCTGCTTTGCACATTGACACAGTCACATACAAGTCCACATCTAAGCTACTCCAGAGTCCTTGCAGGAAGAAGTCTTCTCTGGAATACTCTAGAGCAGTGTGACTGGAGTTATGTATCTTCTAACACCAGTCTCCTATGCTGCACAAGACCTGTGGTATGGATTTGTGCTGTTTGAAATCTGTAGGGTACTTAGACTCTGTTACTAACTGTCCCTATCTGAAATGAGCCATGTAACTCTTACTCAAAAATCATTGTGGTGCCACTGACTGTGACATTTGGCAAAGGATTTGGATTGAAGAACTTTTCTCAAAAAACAGCCTTGCACACGTGGGTGCTAATGCTGGGCTGTTCTCCATTTATTCCCCAGGTGGACTGGCAGACATAGCAGACAAGTCTCCATCAAATCCCTTTACGTTGTGAAATCCCTTCCTTTAAGATCTAGATGGAGATTTTTGAAATGCAGACTTGATTCCATAGAATAGTAAATGCAGATGTTTTCCCTGATACACCTTTCTGTTTACTCTGGGTGCTGATGGGGCAGCAGCCTCCTGCCAGCTCTCTGCAAGGCTGGCATTTAACACATTCTCAGCTGTATCACTTGTCACTAATAATTTTAGCATCTGAACCTTACAAGGCAGTCACTATCTACTCCTGTCCATGTGCTGCATGTGTCCTGGAGGAGAGGGAGGATTTTTGTTTTTGACCTCACACTTTTAAAGGACAAGGCTTTGCAATTAAGTCTTGAGGTCCTTCTACAGACATTGCTGTTGGTTACAGGATTTTCCTGTCCTTAGCCTGGTTTCTAAGGAAACAATGCCTGGGCATCTGAGCTTGTGTGCGTTTTTTTATATCTTTTTTTTGTGTGTCTTTCCTCTGCGTTTTTTCCTCTATAATTTCTGAATTTATTTGCCAAGTGCAATTTCATTTGACACATACATTTAAAGTTACTGACTTCCTGTAAGTTTCCTGAAAATAGATGATGGGGAGTGACTCTAAAGACAGCACCCATGATATATGCTCAAAATTTGAGATACTAGAGAATTTGTATCAAAGAAAAATAGGGGAGGCTGTGGCCAGAGGAAAAACTTCCTCTGATGAGGGAACTTATTAGGCACATGAGAGTTCAAATGCAAATTCATAAAACAGCCATCTTCTTTAATTTGACTTCTGCAATTGTTAGTGAAAACCGGTCACAGTCGTCACCGTGAGGGAAAAAACCCCAAGTTCCTTGAATTTTTCAGAGACTATGACTGTCCTAATTTAGCATCATTGCAACACTACAGGCTATCCTTGTAGATGCCTGCAGGACACTCCTTTACATGTTCTATTTATTTTCTGGAAGGAGAATGGCTGAACCATGTCCTGTGTTAGAGAGAGAGTGATGTTTGTGAAGAAAGATGGAGCTTTTAGCCATTCTGTTGAACAGGTGACCCCTGATTAAGTTGGGTCTTGCCCAGAAGCCCTGCAGGGAGAGAGAAAAGCCTGAAGCAGAGATTTCACGTGCATCTAAACTGGCATTTGATTCTTCTGGCTTGTGGATGACACCAGTGGGCAAGAAGATCTGACAAGGTATGAGTAGGGAGGGAGGAGGTGAGAAAAGGGAAAAGGACTTTCATCTTGGTAATAGTGAGCTATTTAATTTAGTGTATCTCAGGCTGCTGAGAGTTTGGATATGTAAAGATAATGTGTATTCCTAAGGCAGGATCTCTCTTGGTGGAAACAATAATCATGACAAATGGGAGTCAACTGCGAGACTGTGTGTATCCTGACAGCAGCATGCTGGGTGGAAAACAGACTTCTTGGAACTGATCAGAGTGTAAGTAAAAACAAGCGTGTGGGGGGTGGAGGGGACTTGGTTTTGGGTTTTATATTTCTCCCAAAGAGCACTGTGTGTTAATGCTTCTTTCTTTAGTTCTTTCTTAACCCAGGGACCTGCCTGGTGTTAACTGGCTGCGGGGCAGTGGGCAGAGTTTAAGGTGCAGTACTGTTGCGGGGTTTGGTGTTCTCTGCCACGGGAGACAGAGGCACCCTGCAGCAGGACTTGGGTCTGCACAGGCCACTTGGGAGACAGTGACAGCACAGGCTGCTGGTAATGGACAGAGCTCTGTCAGGCAGCAGAGACTGGGGAGGTGTTCCTTGTTCTTAGAGGGGACTTCTTTAGCTGGGTTATGGGTATCTGCATGTGGGGAAGAGGGGGTTTCCAGGAGAAGAGATGGAGTCTGGGCTGTGTCCATCTCCCCCATCCCATTAATCTTTGCAAAAGACAGCTGCATTTGTTAGCTGGTAGAGCAGAGTCACTTGGCTGCTGGCAGAGGGTAATGCTGCTGAGCTCCCTTCCTTCCTTCCAAGGGAGGTTGAGCAGGACTGTTTCTGCCACTGAATTCCCAGGGACCATACATGGATTGAGGCTTTCACACTAGTTACAGTGATTCACAGGGGTGCTGGAACTTCCACACCAATCTTTTAAGTCAAGGAATGGAGAGAGTGAGGGTTTATTTAGGGGACAATAGAATTGCATCTGGAATACAGAAATAAAAGCAGAGGCACTTTAATGTTTTTAATAATCCCTCTCCATAATTAATAATTATTAATCCCTCTCCATAAGTTTCCTTGAAAGTGTTCTCAAGGCTGCAGTCACTCACTTCAAGCCTATACAAGACCAAACCCTCTTCTCTTTAGCAGGTGAAACAGACACTCACATGAGGCTGTATTGCTTAAGGCAGTTATGTTCAATGAAGTAGTATCCTGGACCTTTCCTGCTGGCAAAAGCTTAGAAGCCATTGAACTGCTGTTAATAGCTTATCACAGTTATTTTCTCTCTGCTGTTATCCTGGCTTTGACTCCTGGCTTTGGTCCACGTAATAATACTGTGCATCTCCTGTGGAAGATGTCCCATGCACTATTTTTTCAGATAGCAGAGAGGTGCCAAGTTTCCTGTTCAAAAGCAGTTGATTTGTTACTGATTGCAGACACCTAACTGCTTTCTCTGGCCTTAGCCTTTTTTTCAAATGAGAATGAGCATAACCAAAAGGAGTAAGAGGGATTGGGGAATAGGGAACCCACATTTCTACATGTCTCTGTCTCATCCTTATTTGCATGTGCTTTTCCAGAGTGCTGCTGGACACCTGTGTTTGCTGCTGCTGAAATTGCATCTTGGGACTTTTTGGAAATAAATGACAGGGTTTTTATTATTTATCCAGTACACCTGCTTTCACTTTCTTCCTCCCCTCCTTCTGTGGGAAGCCTCATCAATGCCACTTTTAAGGCTTCAGAGACAAACAACTCCAAAAATATTGCCAGTGGCTTCATAGAAAAGAGTGGCTGGCACAAGGCATTTCTAATTCCTTGTAGTGCTTAACTAACCAGTCTGAGAATGCTGAGCTATTCATTAGCACACATAACAACAGTACTGTGTGCTACTTCAAAGAGGGAATTTAAGCTCCACGAGTCCTACTGAGATATTTTATTGCCTTTGACTTGGGAGCCTTTCTTCCTAGTGAAGATGTCTGGCTTCACAAGTGCAGGTTGCTTTATTTACAGATGGAACGCTCTTAATTCATCTTTAAAGGGGCTCGTTCATAGCAGCCCCAACTCTAGAGTGAAAGTGACTGTGTTTTGTGTGTCATGTCCTGAGAGAGGACTGGATACTTGTAGAGATTAATCTTTAATAAGAGCTAGGAAGATTTGCAGCCACAGAGTGGTGTAAGCTTTTGGGTCTGCCACAGAGCATTCCATTCTGCTATACATCCTGAGTCTTGGTCAGGCCATCATAATGCAGGACACTTCAGAAATCTGTCAGTGCTCCAAAGCTCTAGAGAAGTGCCAAGAGCTGCAGAGTAGGGATGATGCAGGTAGTGTATAGGCAACAGATTGAAGCTGAGGTGTCTGAACTGATTAGGATCCTCAGCTGTTCTGTCCCTTCCCAAAATGGTTGCTTTGCAGTGGTGTTAGCTAGGGAAGATCTGAGTAGAAGAGAAAAATCAGTGCTCACACTCTTGGAGAGCATCTTCTCTTCTTGAACCAGCCTGAATAGCACTGCTAAGTAGGAAGGAGGATCTGGTAGTGAGGAACCTCTTGATAATTAGGAAGAGATAGCAAAAAAAGACCATATTGTGAACTTGACTTTTATACATGATGGTGGTACAGGAGCTGCTATGCCACTTTACCTGGCTGCAGCTGATCCTGCAATGAGGGTGCTGCTTCCCACTTGAGGGAGACATGGTAGATGGCTGCAGGAAGAAATGGGGGATTGTTTTGTAACTATCACAGTTTAATCTGCCACCACACATGAGAAGTGCCACAATTCCAGGTTTTGTTCAGGAGGGCTCCCTTTTCTGGTTTCACTTACAGGGTTGACCAAAAGAAAGTCTATTTTTGGGGGGGAGTCTATTTTTAACTGAGTATTGATTTTTTTTTTCTATTGCCCTCTTTTTATAGTATATCACAAAGGACTCTTCATGCAGTCAACACCTTTTTCTTGAAACTGATGCAAACTAGAACCAAACAAAAAAGTTCATGATGAGTTACCATTTGCTTAATGCTGTTGTTCTTTGAAGGTGTAAAAAAATGAGTACATTTTCCTGGTTCTCATACTTGCCTACTCTGTGGTTTTTGAGTCACATAATGGTATGATAAAATGAGGAGAATGATACCTGTGGCAGATGGCTGTGTGGCTATCTCAGGCTCTCAAAGCCAACAGGAATATAAGACAGGCTTATTTCTGAGTCAGAAAAAGCTCTGTCACCATGTCCATGAAGTGGATAGGGGAAAGAAGGCTCCCAAAGAAAGTGTTGGAGGTTTTCTGTCCTCTGCCTGGATTGCTGCCAGAGCTGGTGATGGAATGAATACTGCAACAGATTAAAGTTACACTAATCCAGATCATCCAGAAATGCGAGACCTCCAATCATGCATGGGGAGGCCAGAAAATTACACTGTTGTCATTCTAAAAAAGAAAATACTCTTCCCTAATGTTCCACTGGGACTATCATATTGCAATCCAGTGACCTTACAGTGAGCACCTAGGAAGTCCTGGGGGAACTGAGGAATACTTTGAAGGCTGCCATCTGGGGGCAATGTGCCTATTCTGTATTGCACCTTGATTAATACATACTTAAGTCTTTGAAAATTGTCATCTGTAAAAGCAGTACCTGCAGTGGTTCAGGGTGCAGATACATTATTTGAGCATTATCAAACAGTTGCCAGCACAAAATCTCAGCAGGGCCTGGACTTAGAGAGTACCTCTGAGGCAGGCAATGCTTGTATGGACAGCTTTATTTTGATCACAACACATTTTAAACTATGAAACAAAGTTGGTCTGTACTGGAATGACACCAGCTGAGCTCCCTTTCCCTGCCTAAAATATAAGCTTGTGGTCAGTTTTTCCAGCTTTTTTTTTTTTTTTTTTTTTACTTACCGTCTTCCTGGGTTGTTTTCTGTATTACATCAGGGCATTACCTTGAATAATCTGAGACATCTCATGTGTGCCTTTTTAAATTTGTCCAGTAGAACTAGTCTCTCTGGCATGCAGAACAGTTTGGGCTTCAATTTGGGCTGATGCCACAGAAGAAATGCAATTACAGTAAGTCAAAACAGAGTAAGGAGGGGATCCTTCTCTGAGGACCGGGCATGCTGGGACTGAAAAACTGTGTGTATACAAGAAATAGCACTGAGTAATTCACTTGAAGTCAGTCATGTGAGTTCCTTTGGCAGTCTGCTTCTGTTTTTCCTTGTTATAAAAAGTAGCGAATGCACTTCCACCAAAAATCTGTGCAGGAGTGGTTAACTTTTATTAGACTCTTTGGTACAAACAAGAGCTAAGACACTGTGGAAACTTACAGATATTTCCCCTGGGAAAAAGACAGCCCTCATGGAGAGTTAGACCATTCATCTCTCTTGTTAGCTTTCATAAAATCTGAATAATTATAGGAGCAAAAATTGCAGGAAAGCAATGAAAGTATGAGTTCCTGCATATTTGTTTAGATGTTGCAGGTCAGGCAAGCTCCTGAGGAAGAGGCGCCCAGGGCTTTCAAACAATCTTGCCAGCTGGACAACATGAGACCAAGAAATTTTGACACTTACTAAACAAAGTTCTGTTGCTTCTGGTTTGGGCTTCCAGCATTTTTTAGACTTTCTTCTACAGCAGAGAAGGACAGAAGCTAACTTTGGAAATACAAGTATTTCGTCATGGTCTTCTTTAAGATCCTGGGCTTTAAAACAACGTTTGAAAAGAAAGATGTGAGAGTTGTGACAGTGACTATTCCAACTTGCTTTACCAAGCTCTTCCATACAGCTGTCACAAAGAGACAGCTCTGACCTAAAAGTGAAGTCATACTGCATAGCCACTGCTTTGTCATGTGGCGTGGCCGCACATGCAGTGGGTGGTGATGCCACAGGGCTCTCAAAGTTACTCAGGCTTGACTATTGGGCCCCCACTCTCAGAACTTCATGTCTGTTTTCCATGTAACTGATATCCTTTGCCTTTTGCAAGGAGAAAAGTTAATGCCACTCCTTGTCTAAAGCAGCACCGTTTTTTCCTCTAATGAGCCCCTGCCAAAGGCTGTATCTGAAAAGAATCTTCATTGTGTGCAAATATTCGTCTGTAGCTCACAAGCTGATTGATCCTCTGTGGTTCAAGGGGAGAGTGCCAGGAAAGGGAAGAATTCAACTCTGCCTTTTCAAGACTAATCCTGAAACGCAAGTGTTTGCATGCTGGAAGTGTTTCTGTACATTTCTGAGAATTATGAATATAATCCAATACAGCTGTTGTGCTAGCGTGTCCCTTCCTCTCCTTTGGCACCACACGTGGGCCCCTGGATTTTGGAGACCTATATAGGAAACCTCTGCACCTGGTAGTACAAAGTGTTTCTGCTGGCAATGAAACTGGGCAGGACTCAATACTCTCTAATAGCATTATTGCCTTTTGTGCTACAGAAAGTCCTGTTAAACTTTGGCCAAGCATAGGGCACTCAGTTTGGCTTCCTCTGAACTGTCACAAAGTAGGAGGTGCTTAGTAAGAAAAACTTCACCTTTATCTTGTTGGGGGCACTGTAGCTCCTCAGTTATCTGGTGTTGGGACAGTGCTAGAATTAAGTGCTGTTCTGTCTGCTATAGACTTTGTCCTGAATGAGATTGATTTGCAGAAAGCAATGACAGTGGGGGAAGAGGGGAAGAGAAATAATCTGTGTGGGCTGTTTTACTAGGTTGTATTTGCTACAGTTCTATGGGAATTTCTTCTTGCTTTTCTTGGAGAGAGGAAAGAGTGAGGAATGGGGGGCTCAGGGAGAGGGAGTGGAAGGGAATATTCACTATTTTACTTTAGTTTAGCCATATTTTTTAAGCTAAAAGATTTGGAAAACCTAACTGCTCTTGCAACCCCCACAATATAATAATTCAAGCTGCTCACAAAGCTTACAGGCTCCTCTACCTCTCTCGTGCTGTTTTTTAGCCATGGAGAAATCTATAGTTCTGGCCCTGTGGCATTTTTTAGAGGCATGGGGATGTTAATGCCAGAATCTTGGCAACTTTCCAACCAGAGTAATTACATTCTGCCGACCTGAAATTCTTCCTGCTTCTACACAAGGTCACTTTAGGCACCAACAGAGCCTGTTGGTTACAACCCGGTGCCCTGCTTTGCCCTCCCCTCCATCCTTTTGGTTTATCCTTCAGTCCCCTTCTCAAAGGCACAGAGGGCTCCATGCTTGCTCTAAGGTACCCAGTGCCCCGTAAAAATTGGGCGAAGGAAATGGGCCTGATCAAATCCCCTGAACTGCTGTCATTAGGTTTTGAAGTATGACCTGATATCCCATTTCCTTTGATAAGTCAGGGGCTGGTATTTTAACAGACAGTGGCTCTTTTCTTGTTCTCCCTTCGACCCCTTTGGAGCCAGTGTGGCACAGCTAATTCGTGGAGGAAATTACATTTATTACTTCTCCTAGCAAATGCGCCCTCTCTGCAGTGCCGTTTCGTGCAGCACAGGGCAGATGCAAGTCAGGCAGCCCATTTTCCTAATTTCATTTGGAGGGATCAAGAGACACCATGCTGGTCTCACAGGCTGGGGGCTCAGTCTAGAAAGAAAAGGCGCAGCAGGCTCCTGTATTGATGGAATCTATGGCATCGCCCCAAATGTTGGCTGTCCAACAAGAAAAAATCACAAGGACAGAGCATATCCTTCTGAAACCAAAACAAACTGCCCCAACAAAACCCAACCTGCCTTTGTGACAGCCCTGACTGGGAGCAAGGGATCTTGAGCTGAGGTAGTAACTCAGCTGTTGTTTCAGTGTAGATCTGCTTGTGGTGACTTTGCCTTCCCATCCTGCAAGGCAGAGCTGAAAAAACCCTTGACCAGGAAACTCTGATATTCAAGGCAAATCTTTTCTCATGCCCTGCCTGCGCAGTCTCCACTGTGGCTGTGAACAGACCTAAATCTCCAGGCACTAATCCCACAGGTCTTTGTGTATTCATTCTTTACAGTGCCTCCATGCTTGCTTTCCTCTTATGCCTGAACTCTCTTTGATGTCCCAGCTTGCAGGTTTTTAAAATGACACCACCTAGGAAGGATTTGGGGAGAGGATAAAACATGTGAGAGAGATATACTGGGCATCTTTGGAACTGGTTTTGTTGTAAGAAAAAAAAGTTTTCCTCATCTACACACTCTGTTTTCTTTTTACCCTCCTTTGCGTCTGATTGTTTGTTTGAAGGAGATGGTACTAGAAAGAGACATGGTAATTATGTCTGATAAAATTATACAAAGGTGGTTTGAAGAGATATCAGGATGGTCCTTCAAGATTTTTTAATTCAGCAGTGCTGTCAAAACAAATGTTACAGGACTTTTTCTCAAATTTGTCATTCTTATTTGAAAGTGGTATAAAGTGAACAATCATTCAGAACAAACATCCTCACCAGCTTCACATCAGACTGAATTTAACATTTGTAGGGGTTTAAAAAACTTCTGTAAAGAGTCAGGAAAAGAAAGTATAATTGCATTTCTACTTTAATCAAATCTAGTACAGTTCTCTATGAAGGTTTAATCTTTTCAGTGGATGAGGCTGGATTTGAAGTTGTCTCTCAAAACATGTAAGATAGAAGTGCCGGGACAAAGTCTAGTTTTCAAATAACTGTGAAATCTCATGGATAGCATGCAGCTAAGTAGCATAGCTAAAGATTAAAACCACTGATCTAATAGGGAAAGCAGATGACCATCTAATATTAAAGCTGTTTTTAAAAATGTATTAACCCAATTTCTAACCTTGCAGTCAGCTGCCTCAAAATTCTCCTGCCTTTGGCTTTGAGCCAAAGCATCACTGTGCTACACAGAATTACAATAACCTATAGACTAAATTTTAAAAAACAAAAGAAAAATAGAAATCAGTATATTTGAAACTCTGCTTGTGATCTCTTGCTACTGTGCTTTTATCCTCAGTATGCAATACCATTCCCCATAAGCCAAGGCAGGGACAAGTGCTATGTCATTGCTCTGGTTCTGGGATTTTCAGTGTGCCCAGCTGTGCCAGTCAGAGGTGGGGTGTGGGCAGGGTTCAGCATATCATGCTGTCTTAATCCCTGAAGCATTTGGCCCCTGCAGCTCTTCCCCTGATGACACCATACTTCAGCAGAGAATTTGCTTGATAAAAAGCACCAGTTTAGGAGGTGGTGGGGAGACTGCAAGACTGACTAGGTAAAGAGAGGGCATGTCTGCTGGCAGGCAAGAAAGCAAGGCAAGGAAAAGGGTGAAGCCTGCAGATGGGAGAATTAGTGCCTGCTGTTTGTGGGGCAAGGGCAGAAGGAGCTCCTGCCAGAAATCTGGTGCTGGCAGAGGGACACAGAGGCACATGCACACACACGGGAGGAAGCGTGTGTGTATTCATGGGTGCATATGGCTGAGTCCATGTGCCTAGACATGTGGCATGTTTATGCAGATCCCCTATATGTATAAACACACCAGGAAGAGGTCTGCCTTTTCAGAAGCGATTCACAGTTTGGGGTAAGCTAGCACGTTGCTTCCATGCAGCTTGCTTTGTCGGGAAGAGTCTAGTTCCTTCTGCCCTGCAATTGCAGCGCTCTGAGGAGCGAGCAGCAGTTTCCTGGGGAAGTGCCCGGTGTGGAGCATCCGCGCGTGGCCGCGGCGCTGCTCGGCACGCGTGCAGGAGCCGGGCTCCATGGCCGTGCCATGCCAAAGCTGACACTGTCGCTGCATCCACGCTGAATTTTAAGAGCAGCCTCAAGGCTGGGCCTGAGGCCAAATTTGCCGACTGTCCACATGCGGGACTGGGTTGAGGGTGAACCAGTGAGCGTATCCAAGGAAAGAGCCTTGAATGAGCTCTGTGTATTTACTTGTCGCACAGGCAGGTCCCTGCATGCCGTGCCTGCCCCATCTGCTCTTGTGGCGATGGCACATGACTGACAGGCACACAAAATACCCCAGTCTCTGCCTCAGTTGTCACCTGCCACAGGGGCAGCTGGGATTAGAGCTCCACTGCAGCTCAAGGCTAGTCAGGCTTCCATCCCCTCCCTGGTCTGGCCTGCTCAGGTGCACGTTTTTGCAGCTGTGCAATGTCAGGGAATGCTTTTGCCCCTTTTGTAGTTCATTCACCCCTCTAGAGCCAGGTTCCCTCTATCTGCCACTGCTGTGGCCTTTGAGGTTCCCAGGTGGAGGGCCGGGGTGGGACACAGCTTTTTGTCCAGTACCATGGCACCAAGCTGGATCTACACACGTGCGTGATGCAGTACTCGCAGGGCAGGAAGCTCTGTGCATCACATAATCACTGCTCACACAGGCTATAAAGTTTTCCAGTGACCCAGGAGAAAAGTTTCTAGTATTGAACTAAGCATAGAAGCATAAATATGATAATTTACCCATAAGATGCATGAACTGGAAAATTTGCATGTCAGCCAAATCTTGTCTGGCATCAGCTTGAGGTACTGCATCAGCAAATTGCGAAATGAGGTTTTTTTCCCCTCTAAAATTCAGTTTACTTTGAAAAAATAGGCCCATACATCTGGTCATAATTATATTATTAAGAGAGCAACAAAACAGATTTGGATTTTTGTTTTAGATGTTTAGGCTCAGAAATGATCACTGTTTTAAGTGCCCCACTTTTAAAAAAAATTTTTTTGAAGCTCTTAATGCCATGTATCAATGAGCATATCAAAATGGCATTGCAGTGTTACACTGGACAAGGATCAGTCTAGAAGCAGCTTACTATTCTATGATTTGTGGCCCCACTTCAATGCAAGCACTTTAAGTACTTTAATAAACTGGGACTGAGTTCAGTTTCAAGTCCTCATCCAACAGATGTCTCCAAACTTTTCTTATTGATGGATTTGCCATTCGAAAGGGGACACCTTGAAGCCAAACACATAGCACAAGTTAAAAAACACAGACCTGATCAACACAGAGCTTAAAAGAACTGCTTAACATCAGCAGTTAAGCACCTGCAAGGCAGATAAAAATAGGCAGGGACGGCATAAGAGTATCTGAACTATCCCTTCCCAGCCCTATGATGCACCCTCATCTTTTCCTCATGCCTAAACGGAAGCTTTGTCACTTGCCAAGAATCCAAAGCATTCTCATGTGCTGCAGACAGTGACATTGAACCACTACCACCAGAGTTTCAAGCTGCTTTCAGGGCTGCAGCAAAACTGTAGACTGCAAACTCTGCTTGCTTGTCCACGTGGAAGATGCAGCAGCAGCAGCTTCGTGGGTCTGAAGGGGTGTGGAGAGGCACGGGCAGCCCTGAGCTGTCTTACCAGGTGTGTTGGGTGGTTGCTGGCTTGTGATGTCCCACGGCCCAATGGCCAATGGATGATTGTGAAAGAGTTGTTCCCTCGTGAACACCTCATGCCTGACGCATGGAGCACAGAAGGTGCATCCTCCAGCTTCTCCTCTAATTCATGCACGTTGTAAAGCCTGTCCTCCTCAGCATCTGATTAAGGCAGTGGCCCCATATTCCACTGAGGACAAAAACCCCAGACCATCAGCCTGCTCCTGTGACAGTAGAAAGGCTCAAGGAATCTGTCTGTCCATTTTTTTGGGTAGAACTGGATTTTTTGTATGAGTCTTGGTTGGAAATTTATGCTGCTGGTTTTGGTTTGTTGTCAGTTCAACTGTAGTATGGATCTGGCCATATTTGTTGTTCTGGGCACAGATTTTCTGAAGCACACCAAATTAGGGAGGACAGGAGAAAGAATTACACATGTTACTATACATCTCCTTTTACTATGTGAACTCCCAAGGGTCATTTGAAAATCTTGAATTAAGGTCTTTGTGTTTTCCGTGCCAAGCCTCAGTTAAATTTGCCAGCACGACCCTCTGCTCTCTGGATCACTCTAGCACCAAAGACTAAAGATGTTAAACCAGTGTCAGAGTGATTTGCAGCAGCATCTGTGTCATACAGCAGACTCAGAGGGAATTCTACAAAATTGGAAATTGGAAGTGCTGTAGAAACTGTGAAGAATAATGCCACCCACCAGGCAGTGGGGAGAGTCCGGCTGCTGTTTGTGGCACCTGGCAAAACAAAACAGATGCCCTTTGGCCTGTGGGTTGGGCAGGTTCTTGCTTTGAATACATAGGCATTAAGACCCAATTTGTGATAAAAAGGAGAAAAAAATGAAAAAAAAAAAACAACCAAACAGGAAATATCTTAAGAAACTGTTACAAAACAACTACCAGAAAAACATCTTGCCTGTATTTAAAAAGGGAGAAGAGGCCAGACACTAGCCTGGCAGAGGAAGATATCAGACATGCAGGAAGCAGTGGGAGGCTTAGCAAACTTACATGGCCAGTGGGCTGGAGACAATGCTGGGCTGAGGGAATGCCTCCAGCCCACCTGGGAAAAGGGGCTTCCAGAGAGCAGCACTTGCTTCCCTGGAAAGGGCACCGTGGGCTGGGTTTCAGGAGGGGGGACAGAATGGACAAGTGTTGCTTGTATGGTTTGTTCCTGCATTTGAGCACATCAGAAGAAAGCCCTCTGAATCAGTCCCCTTCTCACTGACTGCCCTCAAGCTGGGGCTCCAACAAGATATTCTGCCACCTAAGATACATGTCACGTATTTCCCATCAGTTCCTCCTCTTCTGCATGGCTCCTGCCAGCTGCATCCACTTACTGGGATCAGCCAGTACGCCAAGAGCAGCTGATGGGTGTGAGCACATACACTTCCCCCAGCAGTCCTTGCTTGAACTGACCCCCAGAAGACAGTGGGCTGCAGAGCTGAGTTCCACATCACCAAAAAACAAGACACTTCCCTTCTGTGTCTTATGTCCAATCTTATGTCAAACTGGAGGGATGGAGGGAAATGTGTATGCCAAGCACGGGTAAGCCTGCAAGTCTCTGCATGACACTCACTCTCCCTCCCACCACAATCCATGCACAAACTATTCCCTGATTGCAAATACAGCTGATTAACTGTACTCATTATTTGTTTGCCCTAAGTAAAGAGTTAGATGTTTGAACAGGTTGTTTGGCAGAATTCAGGAAGTTGAGTTCAGGTTGTAAACCCAGAAATTCCTACTCTTCTCTCTCCCACTTAGCTCAAATCCACGTTGTTTTTTTTCCCCCTCCACCCTCAAAAGAATCACCATGCCCAGAAAAAGCTTTGTTTTTGTTGTTCTGAACAACTTAGTACCTGTCTTCCTCAGAACCCACCTAACCTATTCCCAGGTGTGTATTTGCTGAGAAAAAAACACAGGATGCTGGGGAATAGTTTTGATGGCTCCTATTAAAAAGTTTCACTGTGTGGAAAAGAATCCAACACCCAGCGAGCCAGAAGATGAATGCAAGAGGGATCTTCACTCTGCATCCCCTTGGGAGCCCAAACCCCCTTCTCTGCTGAGCTGCCTTCCTCTGTGGGGAGTGCACTCTTCCCCTTTAGCCAGCCTGGACGATCTCATTTTCATCTGCAAGGTGGAGCAGTCTTGTGAGGAGACTCAGAGCGCCTCCCAAGCCTGTGGATCTGGACTCCATTCTGGATGCTGGGCATTAGGGAACTAGATGTGGCTATACCACGTCCCTGAGCTTCCTTCAGATGGGGTAAAACTCTTTGCACCTGGTGCTGAGTATACCCTGGTGGCATTTGAGCTGTATTTTCAGTAGTATAGAGGTAAAAAATAAATCTAAATAGTCTCTTGACCATCTTTTCCGAAATCTGATATGTAGGATCATTGCCAACTTCTCCTGCTTTCTCTTCCTGTTAAAACCCTTCTCCCCTTTGCAGTGGTTTGTGATGAGAGTTTGAAGGTGCTTTCTCATTTTGGAATGTATCTTGCTGGGTAGCCCTTCTCCTATCCCTAAGTAGTCTTAAATGAGGCATCCAGCTCCATCAGGTGAATTTGTACATGACAAATGTCATGGAGCCAGGCTCAGACACTGGCCAGGTCTGGGGCAGTCCGAGTCTGTCCAGAGCACTGTGGTGCAAGGAGAGCCAGTCACAGCTCTGTCCAGTTTTCCTTTTATCAGATCCTTGTTCTGTGCTCATCTGGTCTGTAATGTACTTGTGTGGCACGGCGGCAGCGCTGTGTGCACACCTGATGGGTTTGGGAGTGCAGAGCAGCATTTCAAAGCCATGAAGGATCATCAGGAACACTTTGGTAAAGTCATGCAAACTCCCAGAGCACAGGCTGGTGCTACCGAATTTCATGCTGTGTTCAAATCCAGAAACAAATAGGAGGAAAATATATCTAATGATACTAAGGCCAGAAGGATGTAGCTCAACCCAAGGTGAAACCTGGAGGAAGAAAATACAGTAGTAGTGGAATATGAGAAGGGATTTTAAATTCTTGCAAACAAAGATACCTTTTGTGACCATGGCCCTTCCTGCTGCTATATCAGCACTTTGTCGGTGACAGCTTGGGAGTCTGAAATCAGTTTCTAAACCCTTGACCTCTTAGTGTGAAAAAGCAGCAGCAGGCGGAGGTGGATTTGCTGTGGATAAAGCTCTTTTCCACAAACTGTTTATCATTTAATATCAATCTAGGGACAAAGATAGCCATAAATCTATGTGAAGCATCTATATACTGTGTCCATTCTAATACTGAATGGGATGTGTGCCAGGCAAGTGGACCGTGGAGTGGCTGGGCTCTTACTCTGTGAAAAGTTCTGCCAGAAAATTGGGAAAATTGCATTTAGGCAATAGTATAGAGGTACAAGTAGGTACTATTACATTTGTGTTTATATTTAAGGCTCTGACTTAAATGTAAAATACATCATTAGCTTTTTCAATGTCGGTTATATTTTAAAAATTGATACAAAAAAAGACAAAGAAAACATGAAACATTTTGATAGATGTGATTTCCCCTGCCTTTATTCCTACTTTCCCCTCTTTTTCTGAGATATCCTATTTGCAAGTACAGTTAGGATAAACTTTTTGTTTTAATTTGGAAGGATAGAGACAGCACTGAGGACTGCAAAGTTCAACATCATCAAGAGATCACTTTTTCTTTCCTTTGCAGTGCTCCATTACTGCTTGCTTAAGGGTCCGTGTGGTGTTCTAAAATGTAACTCCCAGGGCAGGTCTATGGCTCATTTTTCTTTATGGGCTGCCTACAGAAATTGTTCTGGGGATGCAAACCCCCAGATGATCAGATCTGATCTTCTTCTGGAAGATTCCAGTCCCCTGTTTCTTGGAGGTCAGTAGCTAACTGCACAATGTCCACCTCCAGCCTTCAAAGGCAGCTCCCTCTCTTAGGATACCTGTCCATATCTCGTAGTTTTGCTAGCAATATCAACTACTCCACAGTTTGGGCCCTGTACCAAGGAGCCCTGGGTAACTGGTCTGTTTTGTGGCTGTATGCCTGTGCTTGATGGAAAGTTATGTGCCAGAGAGCAGGAAATTTGCAGTTCTGGTTAGGCAATGTTGTGCTTGTGGCTCTGTAGCATGAATGTATTGCTGCTCTGAGGCTCTGCTTTCCTGAAGGGAATTAGAGCCTCAGAAGAATGGGAATGGACATTTGTGAATGACAATTTGACAGCTGGCCATAGCAAGGGCTCCAGGAGCCACCTTCTTCAACACAGAGAAGCAAAAAGTTCAGCAGCAGTCTCCAGCCTGCCAAAGATCTATGACAGTGACCACTCTGGGTTTGGTGGGAAGTAATCTGAGCCTCACATGTTTCTTGAAGCTTGGTCTGCCTTTGCCAGTAGTACTTTACTTTTGTTTGGGTTTTGTTTGGATTTGTTTGTTTGTTTGAATTTCTTTTTTTCCCTAGTGTGTTTCATTGCATTACAGGGGAAATCTAAGCAAAGTGGGTCTCAGTGATCTTCCATGCCAACACAGGGTCATTACAGCCTTTGATGACTTCGGTGCTGGGCAAAGTGATGCCTTGGCAGCATGGATGTCTGCTCTGGCCTGTTGTCTCTTGACACTTGTACCAGAGCATTTATCTGCCCCTATGGAGTATGCTGAGGCAAAGACTTGCTCTTACATTGCCCTGTCCCTGAAATGCTGCCCGAAATTGTGGAGGAGCACAAGTTGGTCACTGAGAGTTCATGGCTTCATCCTATTGCTGCTTCCCACCTCACGTGACAAAAATCCTTCGACTCTTCCATGATGCTCCAGCAGCATTCACCTGCCAGCTTGTCTGTGACCAGTGCTGCATTCTTGTAATGGCATTTCACCAGCCCACCCTGTCATAACAAAGGGGCCAAATAAGCCATGAGACTTGTGATCTGCCTAGGGCTGTATATGTCTAGCTTTCCTGGGAGAATGCAGCGTTTTGTCTCATTATTTTGTCCAAGCAGCAGCAGACATTGTGCAGTTTTACATTGCCCCAGCTGTTGCTCTTTCTAATCCCAGACTCACCTCTTCCCTCTAGGGCTCCACATGACCCCAAACATCTGGAGCATCTGGCAATGCCATGTGAGCAAGAGAGGACACTCCTGGGCTCTCCAGGGCGAGTGTGTTCCTGACTTCTCGCTGCTTAGGAAGCGTGGGGCTGGGCTGCTGAATGGCTCGTTGTCTGCTCGTTCAATGCAAGCAGCATCTCCCCCTCCCCACACCCAGACAGACCCAGATGCCAGGGTCGGCAGGCGAGGGCACCACGAGGGGACCTGCCAGCTCTGCCACTGCAGCTGCTCCCTCTGTTGCTGGCAGCTGGGCTTGAATATTCATGGCAACAAAAGATTAGCACTGTGTATGCTTGGCACTGGAGACAGATAAACTTTCTTGAGGTGCCGGTGGCTCTGTTCTCATCCCATTCAAAGAGCTTGCTCCCTCTCCTCTGCTCCACTTGTCTGCTTCATCGACCAGCTGATTCTCTTGCTGTATAAATGGCCTCTGTTGGGAAGGGGAGGCGAGCAGCTTGATTAAGTATTCAGCAAAGTGGTTCGGAGTCCAGACAAACTAGCGTGGATCTTGCCAACACTTGCACTCAATTGGCACTGAGGAAAGCCAGGGAAAAAGCTCATGTATGAATAGGCAAAATTTTGCAAGGTATCAGAGTGTACTTACCAGCTGATATCCCCTGATCAAATAATTTATACTTTTAAGACTATCATTACCTCTAACTTCCTCTGGGGTTTAGGGGTTTGAGTATCTAAAGAACATTCAAGGGGACTTAGACCTTGCAGTGACTTAAAAACTTTTCAGTTTCATCTCACACCATGACTGATAGGTTCAAAATACTGTCTGCCACTTCTTCCTCCCTCCTCTGAACTGGTCTGGAAATGAAAAAAAAAAAAAAAAAAAACCAACCAAAAACAAAACCCCCCCAAAAAAACAACCCCAAAAAGGGAAAAAGGAAAATATAAAATTAATGATTGTTATTAACTTATTGGTGCTGGTCAGAAATGGAAGAGGAGAACTTTGTTACTCTCTCCCTTTTGTCACCAGGTTATTGTTTGTGAAAGGAGCCTGGACTCATGAAGTTGAGAACACAGGACAGTTGGCAGCTTTGAAAGCTGTCTCAAATGAAGGATGACCAACCTGGGCAGACAGAAAATGGGAGCTGGGAGTGTGATGTGAGTGCTCTTGTGACCATCTAGGAGACGCCCTTACTTACCCTACATTTGAACCTCCCTTTCTTCCTTTCCTGGTATGTTCTTTGGCAGTTTTCAGTCCTTCAAGGGCCAGCATGTTTAGCCCAGAGCAGATTAGTTGTTGATGTTTGGAAGGGAAACCTGAAAAGGTTACAGACAAACAATGTCTGGAGGTTGAAGGATTGGTTACAGATGACCAAGCAAAACCATCAACGTGATAGTATTAGCTCTCCAAAAGCATTCAGAAGTTACAGAATCACAGAAGTCAGAAGGATCAAGTCCAGTCCTTAAGTGAATGGCCCGTTCAGGGATCAAACCCACACACGCAGAAGTGGCTTGGTGTTTGGGCTACCTTGCTCTTTCACCCAGTGTATCTTTTTCTCCCACCCAATAAGGGTGGTGGCAGCTGGTGGCAGCTTAGGTGCTTTGGTGCTTCAGTGATTCTGCTGGGGCTGTGGTGCTGCAGCTCTCCCTTGGAAAGCCTGTTACTCCCATCACATTTTGTGCTGAGAGTCGGTGTCCAACTCAGGCTGGTCTGCCTCCTCCCAGGACTTTATATTAATTGTCACACTTTAATATAAAGACACACTTATAATTGTATTCTGACCCCCAGATGAGTGCTTTGTCAGAGTCAACTTCTGGTAAATAGAGCAAACCTATCCCCCCAAATTTAAGAGACAGTACCTTTTCAGTCAGTGGAGAGAGAGCAAATCATGTGAGCTGTTCCAGCCCTCTGCTTTAGGCTGAGGTGAACCATACATTAGAAGTGCCTGATCTTTGCTGGTGTTAGAGAGATCAAATATGGACATTTGTGCTCTAGATGGGTACAGCAGCTAAACTGATATTCCCCTCAGCCAGGGCCAGTAACACCCCAAGGATCGCCAGCACCTCCAAAACTGTCTGAGGCCAGAGGGGTGAACCATGTTCATGCTCTGAACAAGCGTGCATGTAATGGCTCAGCACCACATCAGTGTTGTGCTGACAGTGGAGAGAGGAGAGTTCTGCCTCTTCCCCAGGGCACCATATAATGAGGCTTTAGGGACCCAGCAGTAAATGAATGTCACAACAGGCTACCTGATGGCGTCTGCTCAAAGTGGCCAAATAATTATCTCACTCTGGCAAACCACACAGGCCTTCAACTCAAGATAATATTAATAGTTTATTATTTACTGCTGTGTGAGAAACAGGAATAACTTTGAATTTTCAATAATTTAGTAGGAAATTAACTTCTGATGCCAAAAGCAAGGCTTCTGCATTGATAACCATTCTCCAAGGGTGACAGTGGGGGAAGAAAAGAGCTTAAGGGCATGGCCACCTGCTCCTTCTTCATCTGACACTGCCGTAGTCACAGTCTGCCCAGATTTGGTTTGACAGGTCTCTGGTGAGGACAATTGGAACAACCTCATTAGAAAAGAAGAGTAAACTATTCAGAAATGAAAGGTGAAATTTGTGTCTGCCGGTTTCATGGGGCTGTTTGGAAACAGAATCCTTGCAGTGCATGAGGTCGGTGTTGTAGAAGAGTCCACAAGTGTTTTTTCTGTGAGGCAAAATAGTCAGCATTCTCAGGTGGACAGGTCTGTTCAAAGCTGATGTTTTCCTCTCATGCCCTCACAAATGAAATCCCGGTAATGATAATCACCCCTTGGCTTGTTAAGTGGGAGGTCAGACCACACTTCTCAGCTGCATATTGCTCTCTTGTTTTGAGAATTCACTTGAGGAGATACCATATGACATAGCTGGTTTGTTCCCAAGCACCAGAAGGACTTTTCTCACCTCTTCCATATTCTTTTTTTTCTCTCAATCCCCCAGTTAGGATCTCACAAGTTTCCTTCAGCAGATTGTTTCCTTCTCCTTTCACTGATTTTAACAGAGTTCTCTATTCTCTGTTTGCACACACAAAGCATTTGCCACCATATGCATTACCTGGAGCCTTCCCTGCTCCCATATTGTCACAGAGTGCAGCATTTGTCACTGTTACATTCTGAGTCCTGGAAATAATGCTCACCTTCTCATCCATGCTGTGTGTCACGAGCTGCTCTGACCCCTTTATTCCCTGCACAAAGGGAAAGGAAAGCTACCACTCAGCACACCAATTTTTATTGAATCCAGACACATGTACAAGCTGGAATTTATGTTTTTTCATGCCATCACAGAGCAAACTGCCTATTCTTCACTTCCAGCCTCTCTTGAACTGTCCATCTCTGGAGTCACTGTACTGCTGTCTGTAGATGACACTGCCTCTGCAGATGCCAAAGCCATGAGCATGCCCAAGCTGTTTGCTGCAGCACCTCAGGTGATAAATCATCATCTGGTTGTGCAGCACAACCAACAATGTTTTCTCTGCCAGTTTCCTCCGAAGAACAGAAATAAGAAAGCACCTTCTCCATGGCAGCACTGGGGCACTGTAACTCTTCCCCAGAGAGCAGCCTCAGGGTAGCCTTACCTCATTCCTAGGCAGAGTCACAACAAGTGTGTGATTCATGTGGAGAGCAAAGCCAGCTCAGCCTGGCTCCTCTCGCATGAAGAACTGATGCAGGATATTAGCCCTTCCCCTGCTCTTCTCATTTCAAGCAATATCAGAGAAATCCTTTCCTAATCCTGAGTGTCTGAGAAGGTCCATAATTATTAATTAGCATGAGAGGTGTCTAAGCAGCTGGTACAACCACTCCTAATGCGTGAAATGTATCTGATGGCCTCAGAGAAATGGGCACAGGGCAGAGCTGAGATTCAGGACTCCCTGCTCTGAATTCTGCTCTGGCAGTGACATTCCTGAGAGCTAACCCTGCTGCTGGTCACTTTGGTGCCATTAACAAACCAGATGCTCCAGGTTATCAATGCTCAATAGCTATTGCAGTAAGTGGAACATTCTGGAGGCCCTAATCGTAGGTATTCTTAGAGATGCTACCTACTTCTCAGTAAATTTAGCATCTGGAGTTTGACCCAGAGAGCGTGTGTTGTTGTGGGGAGCAAGCTCATCTTGATTTCTCCTGGATAGAAGTTGTTCTGGCAGCTACAGCCAGTGCTTTCATCCGACTGCTGGCAGCTGCCTGGGATGCCACTGGAGAAGCAACATCATTGCCTTGCAACAGAAGGACACTTGTGCCTCCAAACAGACATAAGCAGCCATCTTTATCCAGAGTAGATCTTGGTAAGTAAGGATTATTGATACAATCATATTTTTAAAGCTTCACTTTCATACAGCTTCTATGCAGAGGTGCACAAGTGCAGAGGTAAGGAGACATTTAAAATTAAGGAGGATCTCAGAAATGAAGCCTTTTTTTACATTAACTTTGAATGCTGACAGACTTTCAGTGGACCTGAGAAATGCAATGATGCTCTTGCTGTTGAGAAGAACTACAAGAAAATGAAGCTCTTATTTCCTGAGCACAAGTATGATGCAGAGGCCCAGAGATGAGAGCTGTGCTAGAAAACCGAAAGACAAAACAGACCTCAGAAAGGCAGAGAGACCCACTTGCCAGATCCCTAGGTGTCTCTCTGGGGCATTCTAAGAACTTTTAAAAGGACTTTTAAATAAGGCAACCTGGCAGTGTTAATTTGTCAGAAGTTATGGAGGCAGAGAATTATTTGGAACCTGCAAACTAAACAAATATACTTAAAGACTTTTCTGACAAAGTGCTGCACCACAGTCAGCACTGAGAGAGACTGCTTAGTCCATAGAAATGGCCTGGTTTGTAAAAACATAAACAAACTCAAAATCTCCTTGCAGTCTGCATGAAGATTGCAGAGATAAAGTTCTCTCAGAGTACAACAGGAAGCTCTGAGCTGGCAGCAGACCTTCTCCTATAAGGAATCTTGGAAGAGCTTTAAAGAGGCAGAGTGTTGGGACACAGGAGGGGAAATGAGTAACAAACAGGAACCCTGCACAAAAACAACTGCCTTCTGTGGGCTGTGACGCTGGTTCTTCTCATGCAG
Source organism: Polioptila caerulea (assembly GCA_013397295.1). NCBI lineage: Eukaryota > Metazoa > Chordata > Aves > Passeriformes > Certhiidae > Polioptila > Polioptila caerulea. The sequence goes on along the minus strand of VYXF01002087.1, from coordinate 216,218 downwards.
CATGGGGAGGCAAGGACGCTTCATTCTTAAACTCTCACCTTTGACAACAGCAGGCTAAGCATCCGTGTTACGTAGCAAACAATTGCATTTTGCAGCAGTTCTCTCCTTACGTGTCCTCTTTCTTTCCCATGAGCCAATTATTATCTGTGAATTGATCTTACTGGGAAAGGGATGATGGTTTTCCTACTAGATGTGCATACACACATGTTTGCAGATTATGGGACTGTGTTTTCCTTGGGGTAAGCACAGAACTTTCCTGGTGACACCTGTAGGCACAAGTGCTTATGTCCCATGAGAACAGAGATCCCAGGACATATGAACTAAATATGCAGTCCAGCATTATGATGTAAGTTGTGATGTTGTCTCTCTAACTGGAATATGGTTGGTTGTGATGAAGATAATATACCAGCTTACCTGGTGAGGGTAGTAAATGGTATGTATGAGTGGAGTTGGGGAGAAAACCTGGGTACACCATGTAGACAGTATTGTATTAGATTACACCATGAAATCAAGTCTTGTTAGCCACAGGTTTCTTATTTAATAATTCAAGGAATTCCTTGATTAAAAATGTGAGCTTCTGTTGGAATGAGGTGTAGTAAAGGACTAGGGTTGCACACTTGGAGTACTGGTCTGCACTGCTCTTTGTTGGCAGTGTTATTTCAATTGCAAAGCATGTCCTTCCTCGTGAGCCAGCTGCCCAGTGCTGGGTAAGCTTCTGTGGCAGCATCTCACTGCCATGACTTGGATTTCAGCTGGAGGACACAAATCCAAATTGGTCCAAAAAAATGAGTCTGTCTTTTACTAGGAATAAAGGGAAAATATCTTTCAGGCTGTCACCTTGATTACACAGCTAGTTACTCATGTTCTGAGAAGGGGAAGGAAATACAGATATAGAACAAAGGATGGGCAGCTTCATCTGCCCTGTATTCTCCCATGAAGACTTGCTACAGGCATTTCTCATGCCTTTAGCAGAGAGGCTAAATGACACCATTCTGCACAGCCACCAACTGCTGATTCAAAGGTTTGACAATCAGACTTATGACTTCCAGCTGCCCGCCCTGCTCCTGTGCCAGAAGTTACCACCCCCACCATGACGTGTACCTGCTTCCACACTGGGAAACATCACATCTGAGCTCAACCCACCCACCAACAGCCTCGGGACCTGCAGAGGAGTTATGGTGCCATGTTGAGCATGGGCTGCAGCACAGGGACCCAAGAGTGAGGACAGCTAAAGCTTCCCCAGGCTGTAACTCCATGCCGTGCACCAGGACTGATCACAAAACCTTTGCTTACTTCTGAAGCTGAAGCTTTAAGAAAGAAAAGTCCAGCTGTAGGCAATCTTTCCTGGCTTTCTAATGGCAACAGTAGTGATTAACCTTAAAAGAATGCCTAAAAATACATTGAAGTAATGAGCTTACATGGTGCAGTTTAGTGCTGTGCATGCTTCTGGCTGAAAATTGGACAAAACCCACAGGTGTCATTGTCTGTTTCATCCTGTATCAGTTTAAACAGTTTGGCATGAAGGCTCTGAGGACTGAAGGTGCAGAGCAGACGCAGCAGACCTTGCACAGGAAAACACAGGGATTCAATCTATAGGAACTTCACCATTTTTCCAGGCTAATGCTTTTAAAAAATATTTACCCAGACTACTTGTCTCTTACCAATGAAAAAAACCAACAATTTCACCTTACAATTTTCTCATGGCCAGTATAAATTATCATCTTTCCCTGACTGCATTAAGGGACAATATTTTATGCTAGCTTGCCACTTGGGTTTCCAGAGTGGCTGGTGTGGGGTTATGAATTGTCATCTTCTTAGCACTGATGAATATTTTGTATCCACAGGAGCATTTTCAAGTTAACTAAGTGACCAAAAACTGAATGAATGGAAGCAGTTTGGGTCAAATGGATTGCTCATTAGTATCCCAGAGGAGACCCTGTCATTTTCGGACCCTAGAGGAGCAGAATCTGGGGCATTTGCATGTACTGCTCAGCAAACTGTCAGCACAGCACACTAACAAATTCATAAGGGCTGCCCTTATGTGAACTATTAGGAGGCCAAGTGATTAATAGTTTGATTTGTTGAAACTGTTAGTTTCCTAAAAGCATGACTGAGAGGACTCATTGCTTACGATACAAGAAGCAGTTATTAACATTCCAATAGCTGGTTTTCGTTAAAGACATCTGTGACCTAGAACTGTGAAAGCCTGTTTGGTTTTGCATTTGTGTCATAAATAAATGAAACACTGAGTTTGTATACCCAGCACATGTTTCATGTAATGGGGTTGCTTTCAAAGCAGTCAAAGCAAAATACATTGCCTGGTGGCAGAGGCAGCTGATGGGGTACCACTTTGCAGCTCGTGGGCTTTCATCTTCAGTAAAGGCAATGTGACCTGGGGAGATTTTGAGTTTCTTCATGCAATGTTCCTTTTCCACGCCAAGATGGTACTCTGCTTTTATGCAACATGTGGACCCCAGTCATGTGGGAACTTGCTTTTTGGCAGCCATATTTCTAATCTGCAAATACTGCAGAAGAATTTCTCCCTCCCCACCCACAATGCCACATATGTGCTTCGTGCTTGTACTTCCTTCTCCAGCTGCTGGGGAAAGCAAACCGGAACTGTAATTACCACTAAATTTTGCATCAACAAAAGAACTGATTTTTTAAACTGTCACCAGCCTAGGAAAGATTATGAAATAACAAATGGCACAAAGACACAGGATAGCACAGTGGTTAAAGACCTATTTACCCCTGGCAACCTGATTTTGGCAAACTGATGAGTCGCCTAGGCTTAGGTCTAGAAAAGGGCTTGGGTCTGGGAAAGAACTTGAGCCCTCAAGGCTGCATCCTGTGTTGCAGAAATCCCACTCAGCTAATGTTGTAGCCATGCCACTGGTGTTCTGAGGGCACTGTGCATTCTGATGTATTTGTAAAATATGCAGCTGTCATACAAAGAACACAAACTGCTCAACTATCACAGTCTAAACCCACCCACCTCTCTTTCTACCCAGGAGCACTAAGCACTGGGCTGCTGTCCATGTTGCCTGCTCTCTAGTCCTCAGTGGTTTGCTCCACAGGACCAGCTGGAGGAGGTTCTCTCTCTCCTGGACCTGCATGTCTCAGGCAAATGCTACACCTCTTGAATGACTGAGTTTGGAGAGAGAGGGCACTCTTAAACTGTTAGGCTGAAGCTGTTTCCCTCATGGGACTAGCCAGGGACTTTGATGAATAGTGGCATCACACAGTAATTTAGGCCCTCCTTGAGAGGAATTTGGTTTGGAAGGATTTGCTGCTGAATCCTCCTTCTCCCAGAAATCTGCAATCTTAGCCTGGAATTATATGTGGTGAAGCAGCAAACAACCCAGAAAAAAAAAACAAAAAAACAAACCAAAAACCAGAAATAAACTCAGAACCAGGCCTCGGGACTTCACACTGTGATCACAGGAGCTAGGAGATCATCACAGAGATCTTTGGACAGGACAGCTGTCTCCTGCTCAGGCTGAAGGAATGAAATCCTCTCATTGTGCCCACAAAGGAATCATCACAGTCTGGTTCTGCATGGGGTGATGTAGGAGAGCTTTTGGGGGGACTATCTGTGGTTGTGAAAGGACTGGCATTTTACATGAAATTGTCACCCTTCCCTATGGGCAGGGAATCTCTTGTTTAGGATAGAAGGTTGGGACCCTCCAGGCTCTTTTATACCAGGGCCTCTATCTAGAGACTTTAAGCATATACAAACTGCACAGAAGAACGCTGATCCATTGCTTGGGTCAAAAGGGGAAGAGCAGTAGCAGACAGAACAAATTTCTTGCAACACTGGGCAGGACATAGATGGGAAACTGTTCTTCTGGTATGGGAAAATGTTTTTACTGAAATAGAGGAGACTGCCTTGAATTTTCAATTACCAGAAAATTGTTACTTGAATTGGTAAATTACCAGGAAACTGGTTTCTTCAGCTGATAGGATGTCTCACTTCATACTCACTTTTGTTACGTCTGTATTCAGATCCCACTTAGTCTTCTTCTTGTGAATCATGTTTGTAAAGTGTACAGTTCAGCTATTCAGACATTGGGCAAGGTCCTGCCAGTTTCTGTATGCTGGAAGCCTGGAAGCTATTAAAACAATATGAAATGTCCAAAAGGAAATTATTTCATAACTTGCAAATCCTACTGATATCTTCCAGTTTCATCTACCATAATTCCTGCTTCCTTGTGGGCACTTTTAGATCATGTACTGGAATGTTTCAAATGACCAACACAGACTGGAGGTACCATGTGTCATAGCTAAAAGGTGCTGCAGCACATTTTCATTATTGTTATTCTGAGTTAGGAGATGTCTATGCAGCTCTCTCCAAACACACGTGGGCTGTCTCTTTCCATGCTTTCAGCCGACTGAAAACTGTAAATGTGATGAACATGACGTTAGGGCTTCCAGGGAAGAGGAGAGCCTCGATTCATGTTTGTCAATCCTATTCCACAGTCATGAGCCAGATTCCTGCTCTTAACAACCACATCAGGGAGTGAATATAGTCTGTGGCTGCTTACGAAGGACCACCTCATGATGCTCTCATCTGACATCCTCCCCATGGATCAACTCTGGCCCATGGGAAGTATGGTGATGAAACATTCACTCCACAAACTAAGCAGCCACTGTTTAAATTGCAAGGACCTGATTCTTTTCTTACTCACAGCAGATGGAGGAGAAAACGCAGCAGTCAAGGACTCAGTGTAAATGGAGCTGGCAGTGCTTTCCTGAGACAGCAGACAGCTTGAAACAATGGCTCTGAGAAGTGCGTCCTGCCTTCATTCATCGCACTAGGAGACTTGCCACCGAGTCCCATGGAAACAATGTGAACAGCCATATTCAGGGTTTCACTGCTGATTATTTTAGCAGACAGGATGGGGACAGGGTAGGAATGAAACCCATATGGGAAGTGGGAATTGCATGGTAGGAAGTAGGGAGACAACACAGAAAAAAATCAGGGAAGGGGGAAAGAAACAAAGACAGGAGGGGGTGAAAGAATAAACCCTCAAGGGCAGACATGGTGGTGATAATAAGGTACTTGCTCTTTATCTCCAAGTGACACTGGACCCAGTGTGGCAGGAACAGAGCTAACAGGATGAAGATAACTGGGCCATTTCTTCCTCAGTGAATGTTTCACTTGTCTGCTCTGTCCATATCATACGGGGAGAATTGTTCTCTGGCTAGAGGACACAAACCACCCTTTTGGAATATCCCAGCCCATGAGCCGTGAGAAAACATCTCCCCTCTGCCAGAGCCAGATTAGGCACCTAGCATTGGCCAAGGTGGGAGGAACCATCTCCTGGAGGTGTCTGTCCTCCTTCCCCCTTCTGCAGGGAGACAGAGCTGTTCTCAGGGGAGGTGAATCCCCCCCTAAGGATGGGTAGAAAGGAGTGTGTTTGCTGGATGTGCCTGTGCTGCTCAGTGGTATGTCAGTCCCTGCTCTGCTAAACTGAATGGTGAGCCACCTTCCTTCCAGGAATCAGGGGCTTAGGACAGCTAAGAAATCTGTGTTCCTTTCTTTCCAAGAGGCAGCAAATTACAGCTCTGGAACCATATGGTACATCTGTACTATTAAATTAAATGAACCTGGGACTTGTTTTAGCACTGAGGCCAGGTGGCATTGAGTCACTCATGTCCATAGCAGTTGTGCTAATTCCTGTAGCATGCCTGGAGCTGTTGCACAGGACATAACTGTGCAAGAGACACTTCTATTTGACAGAGGAGGCAATGTACCAGTGCCTGGAAACATTAATTTTACTAGTATAGAGGAACCTAGATCCTAGATTACCCCAGCTGCATCACTGTTTTACAGGTGCCTCATAAATATTGCCCTGCCTTACCATTCCCAAAGCACTTCTTGCTGCTGTCCCAGCTACTGACCCTGGAGCAAAGCAAGGAGGGTGTTAAGGAAACTTCCCTGTGTGGCCACCCAGGAACCACTCTGGCAGTCTCACTTGCACCACCTGAGCTGGAACCAAGGGCCCTTCATGGCTACACACACACACACATACACACACCCACACACACCCTCCACCCCAGTCAGAGCAGGTTTCCTCACCAGCTCAGCCCCAGGTTTCCCATAGCAGACTCTCAGACTTCAGGATCCTTAAAATAATTTAATCATGGTGCAACAACAAAATAACAGCTTGAGTTGTGTGCCTCCAAGGAGGGGCCCCCAAAAAAGGAAACCCTCAGCTTTTTTTACTCCCACAGTCTAAGTGTGCCAAAGCCTGGCATCAATGGCTCCTGCTGCATCTCTGAGTGTCCAGTCATTCGCCCTTTAGCTGCAAATGCCAACCCAAGTTGACAATACCAAACGTATTCCTCAACAAATGGAAACATCTTGGCACAATCTGAAGGGATTCAGCAGCGTCCCTTCACAGAGCTCTTGCTTCTGCTTCATGAGCTTTGAAAACAGAAGAAATTGCTCAGGTCTGCAAGGTGAATGACTCTTCTGTTCCTGTCGAGAGAAAGAAAGGAGAATGTCAGGTTTGTATCAGAAGTGGCTGAGATTGACAGCTGCCTGCTATCACACAGTGAGGAAGAAACCTTAGCACTTTAAGCAGGATGTTTACTATCAGGGATTCACAGAAACTATCAGAAAGGGTTGTGATAAGTGGATTTGATACATTTTACAACCCTTGAGGGCCTTTTCCTAATATGCCATGTGATTTATCAACCTGTTATTGTCCTCTAGTGCTTTCCACATATTGATGGCACTGACCTTGAAAAGCCCATGGCCTAATATGTGAATGATATTATTGTGTGTGGAATGACAATAGAATTCTAGGTCAGAGACTGGAAGTGGACATGTGAATGTGGAGACTGAACAAGCTGGAGACTATTTCCAAGTGCCAGTTTGTGCAGGCCAAGGTCTCAGAAGGATTCACAAAGCAATATCCACATCCTGGCACTGCTGTCACTGCAAGTTAAGAGAGAAGTGTCTGACTTGCCTTCTCTTCTGAGCTGTGCACGGCTGAGCTGCTGAGGAATCCCACAGCATAATGCAAGCTCTATCCAGTTAACTCACATTGGAGTCTTGCATAAATGGTGCTATTGTCCCTGTTTTTTTACAGAGAGGAAAGTGGGAAGTGTAAGACTGTAGGGTATACCAATGGAAGAAGGAAACAGCAATCTCTCAATCCCTGCTCTTGCCCTTTCAGGTAGGGTTCTCCAAACTGGAAGATTTGAGACAGGTTCTCACCCCTACCAGAGGCATTGTCCTGGGATCATGCCCCCCCTTATGGAGGCACTCCTTGGTTCCTTATAACTATTGCAATAAACACTGACCCAAGAGGTCACTTCCCCTCTCGCTCACAGCCAACACAACTCAGGATATTTCTTTATGCAGGAGAATATGACTTGAAAGTCTTTAATGCGCCAATAGGGCTGCAGCTGCTGGGTGAAATGCAAGCACAGGTCAGGTCAGCGGGCAGTTTTCCATGCGTTTCCAACAGGACATCCAGTCTACACATCCTTCAAATTAAGGCTAAATATAGACTGAGTTCATGAAATTCAAATGCTGCTAGGTAGAGAAGAATGCACCCTGGACTTCTCCAACTAAAAAAATCCCCTTCACATATGAGGAACTAATAGATGATTTATGTTGCCTAAGCATGATGAATGTTGAAGCTGAGATGCCTAATATGTCAGGAATTGAAATAGGACTCAGCTCTGCTCTTTGCTCTAAACAAAATGCAAAGTAAACCCTGCCCCAATTCCGGTTTCAGGGAAGTCCTGTTCCACCACAGCTGCACAAACCTACTTTCTCTTTGTCATTCAGAGGGGCTCCCTGACTGCTTTTCTGAGCTATTTTCAACGGCCATAAAAGAAGCAGGGAAGATCTGTTTTTCTCACTCATCAGTTGAAGGTTTGCTGAAAAAGCAAACGCTAATGAGAGTCAAAGGGTGGTAAATGAGTGTTAGAGTGCAGTCTAACCTGGGAACCAGCCTTGCATGGGAAGATGCATTCTCCCTTGCAGAAAACAGGGCAGTAGCTCCAGCAGCATGGTTTTTGCAGCTCACAAAATGGCCAACAAGAACAACAGATGAAACTTCCCTGTGTGTAGATGTCACAGTCTGGCCCATTTGGGAGAGCATAAACCAGGGACATAAGCCAGGTTGTAACAGTCACTGGTCTCCTCTTGACTGGAGACATCTGAGAGATGCAGCTGTTTGTTTCTGCTTGGGAAGCAGGTAGGATGCTGTAACATCTGAGGAGGTCATGGGGTTGAGGTGGGAAATATCTGTGCAGTTTCAGAGTTGGGGTTGGCAGTGGGTATGTGGCTGTTATCACACGCTGCAGGGAAAGCCTGCCATAGTCCTGGTGCAATCCGGGAAGGCCCCTATGAGCTAAACACAGCCTTTCCCCCAACCTGTGGCTCTTGGGGGAACCTTAGATCTCCTCAGCCGCACCAAGGCAGCAGCTCGGTGTGGGGCAGCGCCTGCAGCGGATTTAAGGACAGTCGGGGCGACAGCCTAGCCAGGCGCGGGGCCCCGTGCCGAGGCTAATGCTCCGCTATCCAGCCAGGGGTTTGTTGCCCTGTGCTCCTGCAGGCACAGGGGGTGCTCGGCCGGTGCTCCTCGCGGGGGGTTTATCGTGTTTCCAGGGCCGGGTGGGCCGGGGGCAGCCGCGGCCGCTAGAGGGGTGCCGAGGGCCGGGCCGGGCTCGGG
>VYXF01002087.1:191318-207421 GCA_013397295.1 Polioptila caerulea | reverse complement strand
GCTCAGGTGCGCGGGGCTCAGGTGCGCGGGGCTCAGGTGCGCGGGGCTCAGGTTTGCGGAGCTCAGGTGCGCGGGGCTCAGATGTGCGGGGCTCAGGTTTGCGGGGCTGCCGCAGCTGCGCCGGGCCGGGCCCGCGGGGGGCGCCGCGGCCGTGCCGCTCCAGGTGTCCCGGGGCTGCGGAAGGACGGGACCCAGCACGGCGGAGCGGTGCCATCAGCCTCCGTTTCCTCAGGAAACGGCTGGGACCCGTGAGCAGCCCGCAGCCAGAACCTGCTTCAGATTTAAACCTTGCCCTAGGAAACGGAGCCCGGGATTCCCTGGCACCTCTGCAGGGAGCTGGGAACTCACGTAGGCAGCCGCTGGCGGCGAGGCCACGGGCCCGGGCTGGGCTCGGCGGCCCCCTGGACTCTCTGCGTAAGCTCGGCTTGCCTGGAAGTCCCCAGCATCTGGAGGGGAAATGGCCCTGTTTGTTCCCTCCTGAACTCTCGGGGCACTCCTGACTGACGTTTGGAGAGCATAGAAAAGAATCCCCCCGAAATGAAAATGCAGGGGACGTCATCATCAACCAGTGTAGTCATGGCTTTCTTGCAAAACGTTAAGTGCTGAAATGCTCGTCTGCCAAAGAGATCAAGGCTGATAAATCCGGAAGTTTTCAGTTTGGCAAAGGCAACTTTGCTGAAGCCACGTACAGCATGATATTGCAGATCTGCTTTGTAGACAGTACTCGTCCCATACAGCATCCAGATGTACACACTTGGTGGGGGTTGGCTTAGGGCAAGTGAACCTGAACCCAGACAGAACTTCCAAGCATACCTTTCCCCAAGGTTTACTGCCAGGACAAGATCCCTGAGCTTCTTTTACATCGAGACTACTTAATCCCATCTCTGTCAGGAGGCCACAAGCTCCTAGAAATCAATCTGAAGTAGCGATTCCCAAAGAGAAGTGTCTATTTTTACAGTGGTGATGTGGAGATGGTGATCCTGCTTTTTCTGGCAGCCCTGGAGAAATTCCTCTCGCCAGCATTGTCCACCTGCATGTGACAATAATAGCTGGTGACTCAGGATGATGGAGTATGTGACACTTCCATCTCTCTCACAGTTGAGTCACTGGCCGGGATGGGATGGGCCCAGCTGGGAAAGCAGTGTGCAGGATGTGTCTCAAGTGTGCAGCCAAAGCAGACAGGTCCTTCTCACAAGCCTGCCTGTGGGACCGTAGGTAAATAAGGATAGTTGATGTAAGCCAGAGTAAGTGCACGGCCTCAAAAGGGCTGTTTCCTCTCTCTGTCCCTCATACCCAGCCCTGGCTGTGAGGAAGCACAGCAGCATCTTCTGACTCCTAAGGGACAAGGCGGAGCAGGGAATATCAGCCAAGGCATGAAGCACAGCTGCAAGGCACCGTATTGCCGGTCCTCCTCCAGCTCCGCGCTTCGCCCCGTGGAGGGCAGGGGCACAGCACCTGCTGCACGGGGCAGTGGATGGACACACTCTGGGAATCGTGTTTACCAGCACCTTGCTCAGCCCACAGCTCTCCACCTGCTCCAGGAATAGTTGTAGTGAGATAATGGCATTGGAGTGTTTGCAATTCATACTTAACTGATACTCGTTTTTCAGGAAAAGTCCTAGAGTAAGTTTTTATTTGTTCAATTCTTTCACACTCTTCCCTGTTCAGGCTTTATATTGGACCAGCATTAAGGGTGTGTACTTTTCCTAATATTTGTTATTTTGCATTTGGTGTTCTTTTATTTTTTTTAACTTCAAAATGTTGGCATTTCTAATGTGTTATAAGGGTATATTCTGCAGATCTTTCATATATTTTCTCTTTGGTCCTTTATTATATAACTTCATTCTAACTTTGCTTTTTCATCTAGAAATTATACAGTGGAAAAAAATGAACTTCAGCATAATGTTATGCAAGTGTAACAATTAATTCAAATATTTCTTCCACGAAGGAAAACAGAAATTCTTCTAAGCATGCAGAAACTGAAGGCTCAAGTCTGCTATTACTTATTCTAACATCAGTCAGGAATGACACCAACAAGTTTCATCTGGGTGGAGTTAACATCAGAGAACTAGTCCTGGATTTTCACATGTGTAGATGTGCACTTTTCAAAGTATTGATCCTTCAGAATATGTCCTCAGATAACCCTGGCTCTAGAATAGCACTCATAAAGTCAGCAGTGGAGGCAATAAAGACCTGGCAGAGGGGGGGCTATGGGATGAACCCCCCAGGTGCTAAAGCTCCATGGCAAGACAAGCATCTCAGAGCAGTTGCCCACTGGAGCAACCCCAGCAGCACCAGCACACGATGCAGACCTGCCAGCAACAGTGCTGGGCTGGCTTGGCCAGCAGTAGCAGGCGAGCTGGAGCAACGTGGAGCTCAGCATGAGCTGAGCTCCCATGGGCTTTTCCAGCTTTTGAGCCAACTTTTTCAGCCCATGCCGAGCTCCACGTTGCTGCAGCCTGCTTGCTCTGGATACCACACTCCTCCAAGTAACCCAAACAGAGCCGTTGGCCTCATGGCTGCCCTGTTGTGGCAGCCATCCCTGTACAGAGCCTCGTGCAAGCCACAACAGCCCCCAGCCCAAACACATTGCACTGACAGGAGCCCAGCAGGATCTCGGCTAGGGAAAGCTACTCTGATTCTTATTGTAATTCTTGCACTGTGGGACTTGGGGTTCAAATTTAGGGACTGCTCTCTTGCTCATTCAGCCTCTTGGAAAATGCATCAGTCATTAAGGCCCAGCAACAAGAAGAGATGGGACAGCTGAGCTGAGGGCAGCGTGAGCTGAGCCAACACAGAGCCCCTCTCTACCTCATTTTGCAGGGAGTAAAACCCTCAATTTTTTGGGTGCAGGAAATGATGGGGAACCTCTTAAGGTTCCTCAAGCAAATAACATGATTATTCTGCCTTTTTTTTTTGTCCTTTCTATATACGAGTATTCTTCTAAACAATTGCTTTCCATTCTGGTCTAATTTGCATTTTAGACAGCATTTTGAGATTGATTTTTTATTTTATTTGGATCTGATACAAATGTCTGATTCCAAGTGCCTCTGAGGTTAACAACATGAGGCAGCTCTCATTTTATCTGAATGGTTTGGGCTGAGCTGAAATGTAAACTTTGGACAGGACAGTTTACTTCCCAGATGTTTCTCTCCATGTTTTTTCAGATTGTCCCACTTCCCAAAAGTAGCTGGGGGATGGTCTCAGTGTGGCAATGTTGCCAGGAATTTTGATGTAATCCTTTGTATATGTAAAATGCTGGAGGTGCCCCTCCCGCATTCTTTATCAATTAAAACCCAGACTCTGTGCAATATCTATCCTAATTGCTCATAACTAGCATAGCACAAGCAAGGATCAACTCTTTGCTTATAGGATCAAGGTGTTTATATTATTTTTTGCAGCTGTGGCAGGAGAGGCTGGTTGCCTACCCTACAACATCTCCTATCCCCATTCTGTCAAATACCTGCCCAGACTTCCCTGGGTAATCCAAGAAAAAAGTGCTTTTTTTCTGTTTCTCACAGAATTCTCCTTGGAGTTAAAAGTGACATATTGGGTTGTTTTCCTAGCAGGACTGTGCTTCAGCAATGTGGGACCCCAATTAACAGTTTGAGGTAAGCTTTAAAATGTCTTTTCTAAAGCAAATTCCTTGTTTCTTTCCCCATGCCCAGGCCCTAGTTGTGGACAGTTTTTCTGGTTCTTGTGCCCAGGGCCAGCTTAGCCTCTCATGCTCTTCCCAGGAGCAAATTACAGCCCAAGTCTCTGCAAGAGAGTGGAGAGGGATTCACCAGCTTTTCCACAATTATGAACAGAAGATGGATTTGGGGGCAGAAGTTATCCTGGACATTTTGAACAACCAGCAGTTGGTGCCTTTCCTTTGTCAGGTGTCCAGGAAGGACTGAGCAGGAATCTAGGCAGGATTAGAAGGGTTCAGGTGCTGCAAGCAGAATAAAGGTCACAAATCCAGAGCAAAGGTTGGGATGAGAGTGCATCTTTGAAACCCCAGCATAATATCAGCTCATTTCATGATGATGAGCACAAAGGTCACCAGGAAATGTGCCACCTTTTGGAGGACACCACAGTTCCTGCCTTTTCACATGGGCAGTCATACCTGAGGCTAAAATACACTGGTATACAGGCAGCAGAGGTACAATCTCCACTGGCTGAACCTCCTTACAGGAAATGTGTTTTTCCTTCAAATGCTTAGGCCATTTTTTCCTTCCTTTCTTACAGGAATGGTGTTAAAGTGCAGTTGTGCTCTGCAAAGTGCTTTTTGCACAAATAGGACTTGCCCAATCTGATCCTTGTGTGCATGCAGAGTCAGATCTGCTGATTTCAGTAGCCAAAATGAGACAAACTGATTTTTTACTCCTCTGGTCTTACAACAAATAACGAAGTGAAGCTTGAGTTCTCTTTTTTTTCCCCTGGACATTGTCAACAGATTCAGGCATGACATGAACTTTGAACAGATGGCATCTAACATGAGAACAGGCCAGTCCCTGATTCCCTCGAGCCAACTAGTTCAATTTCTTTAGGCGTGGTATGGTAAGGAGTTGGACTTCAGCTGCACCCCGGCTCTGCTGCTGAGCCCAGGGAACACAGTTATGCTGCTCGGCAAACTCAGGGCGAGCACCCTTCAAATCATCAGCTGCTTGGACTGGGGAGACAATTATTCAAAACTGGGGAGTAGGAAGAGAAGATGAAAGGGGATGTTCGTACTGCTGGCCCCAAGCCAAAGCACAGGTGCCAAATTTAGGCGCACGGTCTCCCTCGCCCCTCCGTGGCTCAGCAGAGGGGCAGGTCCGTACAGCGTGGGAGCCAGGGGCGCTCCCCGTGCAGATGGGCATGTTTGTGTTTGTCACCTCCGTGTCAGGATGAGCCGGAGGCACGCTCCGCTCCCCTCCCCCTCCGCTTGTATCCTGTTTTCCCCGAGAAGGAAATCTGGGCAAGCAGGGCGGAAGAGCACTGGGGGGTCCCGGCGGCCGCGGCAGGGCCCGGGCAGCAGCGGCCGGGTTTGCTGCCGCACACCTGCCCCACAAGGCAGGTGCGGCCCAGGGGCTGTCCATGGCCCTGCCACCTCGGAGCAGGAGCCGCCAGCTGGGAACACCCGCCCTCAGACGGCTCCATCCCCAGGGAAGCAGTGTTTGGGGAGCCTGGGGACACCAGTGAGGGCTGTGGGAAGTGACACAGGCAGGAAAAGACCCAAAGAGCAGGCGCTGCCCCGGCCAGGTGAACTTTCCTCGACCCAGTATCTTGCCTTCCAACCAGCACTTCTCAACGCTGTGTGGCCATAAAGTGATAAATGCTGGTGCAGTGAGGTCACCAGCTCTCTGAATGGTAACAAGAATTTTCAGAAATGAACACTGTTGTGATGAGGGAAAGAAAACAGTGCTACTCAGACCTAGGATGAGGTGCCTGAACAAGTTGGCTAGGCAGTGACAGCAAACATTGACTTCCAACACAGAATAGTGCAAGGAGGACCCACCCAAGAGGGAGAGGAAAACAGCACCGGTGAGCTTGTGAGAAACTATTTCAGACACCGCAGTGCACAGGCACCAAAGGACTTGGAAAGATACAAAGCAGAGGAAGTCTTTAAAGGGGTAGAGGGAGATGATGAAACCAGGGGGAAAGATGAAATGGTGGCTGGGGCCTTTCATAAACTTGTTATTTGAGAAGTCTGTCTGTACCCCTGAAGTCTGGCAGGGTCTTGGGCTGCTGTTGGGAGTCATGGCAGATGGAGGGATGCAGTCCTTCGACTATTAATCTCTTGATGTGCATGAGAGGAGAGGCCACCTGTGTGGATTAATACATCCAGCTCGATGAAGATCTCAACGAGGTTCTCTCAGAAGTTAGAGGAAGACTCATAGTGAGGGATATTAATAGAAACATACAGCTCACCACCTTCTGAGATTTATTTTTAATGTATTGGTTCATGTGCACACCTCAAACCCTCAGCTGCTGTGAAGGTGTGATCCATGAGCCACAACCAAACCACAAGAGGCGGGTACACTGTGGATAAGTTGGCTAAATACGTTCAGGGCAGCGAGACACTGGATCGGGAAGTCGCCACAGATAGATTTAACTGTAAGCCAGAGATAAAGCCCTTCATTCCAGGAGGATGGCATCTTGAGCACATACTGGGGTTGCTTAGGGTTGTGTCTGATTTCCAGAGGTGGTACAACCAACATATTAATTTTTTTGGTGCTTTAGGCTGATGGAATATCTGTAATAGCTGCACTCCCTGCCCCCAGCGGCTCTGCCTGTGTCCACACAGAAACAGGTCCGGGATGCTGTACACAGATGAGTGTTTGCAGGAAGAGGGCTCTTCCACACAGGAAGGATATTTTTATAAACGGGAAGTGTATTCTCCTACCAGATTTACTTCAGTGTCCAGTCCTGGTTTAGGAACTGTCTCATCAAGGAGAAGAAAACAAGAAGTTCATTCACAGGATGGCAGAACAAATTTGCACATGATTGAAGGACGCACATCAGCCTGATTCTATTCTCAATACTGATTTCAGAGGGGGAGTTATTGCACCAAATTTAGTGAATTGAGCTACATTTGGTAATAAAAAAATCAGAAGGGACTGGCTGACTTCACTCTTTCCCAGCTTTGAGGTGCATGAAAAGGGAAGATAGTTGCAATCACACCCTCCTCAGCACAGGAGTAGCCCAGCAGACAACAGGAGCTGATGCAAATGCCACCGCTGTGGGGACATTGGCTGTCGCATCTCCTAACCTTTGAGGACACTGCACGCAAGCAGAGGAACTTGAGTTGAACCATCACTGTGCATTGCAAACAGGCCTTACAAGGAGTCCTGCAGCACTTTTGCAGTGTGACTGCCCTCATCCACTCTCCCACTGCACACAACAGTATAAAAGAGTGAATTATCAATACCAGGGACAGTTTGTTTGGGTGAAAAACTCAGAAGACACTACAGCTGTAAACAGGTGGCCACTGGGCATGGATTAGTGTCAGGATATGTGCACCCATCTGGTATTGCTTTAAACTAACTTTCCTGGGTGCTGCCAGCAGTGCAGCAGGAACTTGATCCAAATATCCTCTACCTTGAAGGAGCTCAGCTTGGACCCAGATTTAAAGTCACTCATTTTCTGTAAACTTGACCAAATCAGATAAGCAGGTCTAAATATTCCTTTTCCTTTTGGCTTCAAAGCTGACCAGGGGTGAATCTGGATTATACTTTGTCACTCTGTCCCCTTCTTTCAGCCCAACAAATCTGATCAATATGACATGTAGGAATGCACAGGCATGGACTAGAATGTTTGTTGGCCCACGTTTCTCTGCATTTACACAGGAATCATATATGCACAGCTTTACTGCCTGGCAATGTCAGAAGTCACCCTCAATCTTTTCTAAATAGAGATCCCTGAGAAAGGTTGGTCATTTCACTGCTGGAACATGCCTTTCCAGTGAAATGGCAAGTGAAATCCAGATGTGACTGGAATGTGAAACAGCTCTAACCTGTGCCATGATGGTGGTATCTTCCTCAAGCCATTTCTCAGGGCTGCTGGTGTCCTCTTCCTTACTCACTCTTCCTCTCCACCTCCAACCCTACAAGAGGAACATGTGGTTCCCAGGCCATGAACCTTGCCAAAGACGTCTAGTTTTCTCTTCCAAAGCAGTTGGAAATTTCAGCCTGTTTTGTCAGTCTATTTTGCTTTTATCTGTTTATGTCTAGACAAGTTTATGACTAGAAAACTTTGGTGGGAAGCACGACACATTTCTTACATAGTTCTCCTGATTTCTCAGAATTTGAAGCCATTTTCCAGAGACCTAATGTCATTAGAAATCAAAGCGTATCTGCTACGTTCAAACTGAAAAAGCAAATTATTTTCTTCAGTTTAGGTCTCCTGATTAAATCCTGTGTAGTTTGTCAGTGCACTTCCAAGACACAGGAAGGCCCAAAAGCTTGTGGGAGGACAGCCTGATGCCACAGTCTGCCCCAAACAAGCTGGTCTTTCCCCAGACTAGATCTCACAGAAAGTACAAATCTGTTCCCTTCAGAACCTGGACTTTGCTCTCCCTGTTTCACCCCTGCCTGGGGCAGAAACTAGTGGTGCCAGCCATGTCTGTCCTCTTTCACTTTCCTGTTGCTAGCCATGCCCAATCCTTCCCTCATCATACCAGGGCCAATCTGGGTGGAGCTTGGTATCCCAATATTGCACAGTGGGACTGGGAAGAGATAGCTGGAAGTGCATATGCATACCAGGGTACACTTCAGGTGCCAGCTGTTTCAGTAAAGAGAGAGATTAGGTTTAAATGCCCTTGCCTCATAGGCAGTGTGAATAACGCACAGCCCAGACTGCATCAGCCATTGCCAGGAGGTGTTACCAGGCATTTGCAGCTCTGCTTCTGCCCTGAAATGCTCTTCTTCTAGGGGGTGTTTTCCACATCCAAGACTTTTTTCTCTGCAGTCCTCAAAATATAGTGCACTGTGGGTCTAGACGCTGGAATCTTATCTGTAAAAGTTGGTGGTCACTGACAATTCAACCTCCTCTTCTTTAGCTGGCATTTGTCCTTAAATAAACAGTGTACTTCCTCTTTCTCTCAATTAAATTGTACAAATCAAGAGCAATTCCGGTTCAGTGTTGGCTTAAAACAGAAACCAAAGGCCAGGAATAATTTTTATTTGTAAGGAGAAGTTCATGGAGAAGCAAGGTGCCAGATCAGCAGCCCAAGAGACTCTGGGATTTACTAAAAAATGGCCTAATTCCCAGCAAAGTCCCTGTGCCTTGTGTTTCCTATTGCATGGCCCTGCACCTCCCAAAGGCTCCCTGCCAATAGGAAACACTCATCTCCTGCACGTAGGTAGGACTTCAGGCACGAGTGGTGCTGCAAAGCTTTCCAGAGCAGGTGCACAGGGAGCTGAGTTCACAGCCCCAACTGGGGGAGAGGTCGGTCCACCCGAGCCCATCCAGGTATCTCCACCACCATTATGGCTATGGCCACCCCTCCAGCAAAGACTGGACCAAAGTCTTCGAGTGCCTTCCTCAGCTCTCCCCGAAAAGGGAAATGAAAAGAGAAAATAACAACAACAAAGGATGTAGCTGATGCTCTGCACTTATTATTAGCGGAGGAAGGGCTGGGATTAATCACCCCCACAGAAGCAGCTGTAAAGGATGGAAGTAGTTGATCAAAGTGGACTTTGTTATTTCTGATGCATCATTCTGCTGAGCAATGAGAACTGGTGTGAGGCACTAGAGCTTCAAAAAGACTTTAATGACTCCAAGGCTCGAACCAAGGACACCGCTGGAACTAATCGAGAAGGAAATCCAGGGCAAGGTGGAAATGGTGGAAATGAGTGCTTTGGTCTCAGGAATTTTTCCACATCTTTCATTTCCTAATTCCATACCTTTGAGGTAATAAAATTTGTGATGTTGGAAAAAAAAAATAGTGGGACAATGGGGAATGTTTCTCTGTGGGACGGGGGTACGTGTGGCTTGGCTACACCCGATGGCTGCACTGCTGCACGAGGGGAACAGAGGGTACAGGGATCCGCATCATTTCACACTCACCAGCTATGACAAAACTCTGGTCCCTCTGCCTCCTCCCACCCCAGAATAAGCTCTTCTATTGCTGGGCAATCACTGAGCCTCCCCTGAGCAGGTTCCCTTTCCTTCTCACTGGACAAACAGATGCACAGCAACCACCTTCTCCATCCTTGGAGTGTGTGGCCTTGGCATGGTCCCTCATTAGCTGTGGGGGTGACAAGCCGCCCTGTGCTACTGCTTGGGGACTGTAGTAGAAAGCCCTGTTTGAGTCTGAAGAGCCTTCACATTCCCCACAGGAGTGAGCCTTGGGGAGTCTGCCTTGTCCATTCTCAAATTGCACTGACTTGGTGAAGCTCTACCAAACATAAGTATCTGCAAGGCAGCTCTCACCATAAATTGGAAAAGAAATACACGCTCTTTGTTTTTGACACATCCACCATGTCCTTCTCTCCTCTCTTTCCTTCCTTCCATGTTTCTGTTTATAGAGCAAATGGATCCAAAAGAGCATTTCCTACTGAGTAGTGCTACCTTGTCTGAGGCAGTCAAGGACATGCTGCCCAGAAGTAGCCTTTTCTCCTGCTAACAAAGTATTGCTCCTCTTTTGAAAGAAAGTCCACGAGCATGTTCATATCCATACAGACCCACAGTCTATCAGAGCTCATTAGCATCCTCAATGGGTGTTTTCCATAGGTCCTGACTGCCGTGGAGACAGGAAGGCATCTCTGGGGAGTTCGGATGCAAAGCTTCATCTATAGACACAAATTGCTCCAAAAGCCCTGTACCAAGTCAGCAGCCCTGCAGAGCTCCACCCCTACTCATCCATCGGGTGGTCCCTCTGCCTTCAAATGGCTCACAACTCCCTGAGTGAGGAAAGAGTAAAAAGTGTGTCAGACTCAACAAGCAGAATGGTGTGTGTTAGTGGGTCCTCAATTAATAATCTTGGGGGGGGCTGTCCTTCTGGCAAAGACCACAGCACAAGGCTATGTGCTAGGCAGGCACCTCTCCTGGCAGGATATTTGGGTGTAATACTGGGTATGCTGCATAGCAGTGGAGTTGTTAAGGTAGTGCCCTTCATGAGCAGTAGCAGGGTTTGGAAACATCAGAGTCGATCCTGAGCTCTCTCTATTTGCTTTCCTCCAACCTGGTCAGACCTGAGCAGAAAGCCCAGATCATGCATAGCATGGTAGGGACACTTGGAACAACAGCCAAGAAGATGGATGAAAGCATGAGGCCTAAGGATGTGGTAGACTTTAGTCCACTTTCAGGTCTACTGCTCAGCTCACTGTATGTACTTATTTGTAGCCCTCTTCTGCTCAGCTATGTGGAGAACAGCAGTACCTTCTGCCTGATCCATTGCCCTCTCTCACTGCTATTACCAGAAAACGCCAGAGAAACACAAGCATCAGGGAATATATGCTCTGTTACTTTCTCCCTCTGTTTTCAGCAAAGACCTATGGCTCTGTTTCTTGTCACTTCTGGCAGGAATAATCCAATGTGTATTTTGTGGTTAATAGTCAAAACTGAAAGCATATCCCTCCCTTCCCCAAATCCAGCAGCTGTTGAGTCAGCCGTTTTGCTTTCTCAGCTTAAACATGAAGCGGCATATTCTGGTGAGCAACAAAACCAAGAAGCCTCTGGAGTAGATTGATAGGATGAGAAAAGGAGAATCAGGACCATGTGCCTCGAGAGGGAAAAGGACAGCCTACATAATGGCCAAGGAACTTGCATCTTCACTGTCACAACATGCTCAATGCCACATGGACATGGGGACCCCGTGAGCCATCCTAAGTCACTTTGTGCTGGATGTGCTACGTGCAGGGCAGGAGCTGCTTGGCAGAAGAGAAGTATGTGCATTTTTGATGGAGGAGGAATACTGCAGGGAAATTATCTGCTGTATTTGATGCAGGTGGGATTCCACAACCTTCCTCCTCCAAAGAAGTTGTGCTTCCTTTCAGCTTTCATGAAGGGATGGGGCCTTGTCTTGCCTATAAAACAGAGTCCTCCTGTAGCAGCCATGCACTGTGACTCAGTTAGTGTGTGCAGGGTCCTGCTTCCTCCCTTCCAGCCTGCTTTTGCACTCCTACAATGGGCAAGGTGGACCTGGCCTGAGTGCAGCTGTCTCTGTCCCTGGGGACGTGACATTAGCTGGGATAGGGAACTGCTATGGCTGCATCCCCTTCCTCTTGCTGTGGAAATATTCCCTGGGGGAACACCTGTTTGGTGTTGTAAGAGCATCAGGACAGGCTGAGCTTCTGCTCTTCTGTGTTCTGCAAAGGATTGAGGAAGGCAGAAGTCTCCAGCCCCGGTGAGCGAAGAAACTTGATATCTGCTGCTCCCCTACTGCTTCTGGGGAGAGTTGGGGCTCTGGGGATGGGTTGGAGGAAGCAGAGCCTCACAGTCTCAGCAAGTGCAGCTGAGTGGGTGGAATGTGGCCTGTTGAGAGGGAATTGCCTTTGTTATTTCAACACAAATGAATTAAGAAATTCAGTTTCTGGTGATGTCCTGAAGTCTGTCCACAGCACCCCAGCTCTGACAAAGCAAACACAGAAACCTGGCCTAAGGAAAAAAATCAAAGCCCTCCCCAGCAGCAGCCACAGGCTTGCACCCAGCTTCACACCAGCACTCTCCTTCAGCCCCTGGTATCCAGGGATCTGCTCTGTTTAGACAAGCAACTTGGCTAAGCTGTTCCACTGCAGAGCCACCAGCCAACATCATCACACAGGGAACACTGTAGTCCCACCTCTGCCCTCAACAGGCAGCCCGTCAGAGAAAAGCAAAAGTGAAGGCAATGCACATGGGCATTAAGATAGATTGGCATTGATTTCCAAGCGAACACCAGGACATTTAAAATATTCATCCTGGTAGGACGCTGCATCAAGGCAGGCAGGAGCATTTCTGTCTCTCTGAGCAGGGGCTTGGGGGGCATTCTGAGCAGCAGCTTTCACACATGCCTAAGAATGCTCTGTCTAGCATCCATCCACCTGGATTCCTACACATTTGGAAGATATGTAGAGCTGATAGGGATGAATTCTTCCCAAAATATCTATGAGCAGTGGAGCTGCATGAAAAAAAAAGATGTTTGTATTTCGAAAACATCTTCCTGGGAGGTCTTCTTATTTTTTCTTTCTTTCCTTTTTTTGCTTTTTGTTTTTACCTTCACAGTGCTGAGGACACAGCACGAACCACATGAAAAAGACAGCGGATCCGAGACAGAAACTGATGGGAAGGGGGAATATGGGCAGTGAAGTGGATTTTATAGAGTGGGAGAGAAAAGAATATAGGGCCAAGAAGGTTAATGGCAGTGACAAATTAAAGGCAAGTCCACGTGGATCAGCTTCCCTATGTGTTCTAGGCTGAGAGTAATGGGAAATATTCATTTGGGGTCAGTTTGGCAAAGGCCAGGCCATGTGCAAGTCCCTCCGTACAAAAGAGACGGCAGCTCCTTCCCATCCCTTGACCAGTGCATACTCCCAATCTACAATATTTAGAACTGTAGCTATTTCAGGGTCTGCTGGCTGCCCACCCAGCAGGCAACTTCCCCAGTACAAAGGGACCTTTCCCAGCTGAGTTCCTGGTCTCACTGAGTGGTGCAAACACCCAGGACCCAGAAAGCAAAACTCTGCTGGTTTCAGCTGGCCTGATGAGAACTCCCTGCTGCTGCCTGGGAAGCCCCGGTGAGCGCAGCTCAACGAGCAGGTCCTGCAGCAGTGTGGGGCAGCCGCATGATGAGTCTGGATGTCCGGGCTTTGCTGACTTTTGTCAAGAGGCAGAGTGAGGAGTGGGCATACGCATGGTCACAGAGAAGAAATAAGGGCTTTGGAGGCAGCATGCCTGCAGGATCTGGTGTTTCTGTCTCTCCACAGAGAGGGATTCTCAGGGTTTAGGGCTCAGAGGGAGCACAGCTGCTTTGAGTGTAGCTGCACACCAAGCAAGCAGGGCTGGCATACCGCTGCTGCCTTTCATATCTTACTGCTGCTCTGGATTGCCATGACAGAAGCAGAAGGGCTGCAGGTGGTCCCTTGGTGCCAGCAGTCATACAAACACCCAGAGTGAGCTGTGGCACTGCATGCTCCCCCCTCTGGGCTGGCAGAAGGCTTGTGCCTTCACTGGGGCCACCAACAGAGCCCACCTCTTCTTAACTCGCCCTTTGCTGTGGCCTGCCCTGAGCAACCCTTCGGGGCTGCTGCAGTGACCCTGCAGCCTTTCCAGCCATACTTAGTGAGGTTAATATCCATCTCCCACGAGGCAGTTGCTGAGTGACTCCCACAACATGATACGTGATGAAAGCCCAGGTCAGGGCAGCTCTGACCCGGCCACCCAGAGCTCAGCCAGCAGAGAAAGACCAAGCCTCCCGTGACTGTGCTGCTGACAGACCCTGAGCCTCCAACGCTGGGGACTGAGGAACTACTGCACTGTATGGGCACTGCGAAGAACTGCGAGGCTGTGTCTGTGCTCTTCCTTGAGCGGCCTCTTCTCTGCCCAAAGAGAACAAGACCAATGCTGCACTCACATAAATATCATCAGAGCAAAGGGGGCTAGAGCTGATTGTCCCCAGAGTGAGGATTGCCCAGCTCAGGGACCAAGGGCACACAGCACCCCCAGCCATCAGGCTGCTGCTGAAAGAGGCATCCCAGAGCTGCTTGGTCACAACACTGTTTGGCTGACTGCTCAGCTGGCTACCCGAGCAGGAGGCAAAGAGGAAGCCTGCTGCTATAGCAGACATGGTATCTCTAAGGCAGGATTCTGCTGGAGAGAGAGAGAGGGAGGAAGAGGGTCACCTGCCGGATTGTATTTCAGCACTGCACACTGCTTTAGTCTCTTAGCCTTGCTCTGCGGCACACCCCCAGCACAAAGGATTTGACACCAGGTGATTATCTGAAACGAGAGACACACAATGTTGGTGCATCTCTGGTTACAGATATTATACCCAAGCCTTTGCTCTTGCTGATCATGAGCGTGTTGCCTTGTGGTTTGTTTTTTTTTTGTTTTCTTACATAATTAATACAGTGAAATGAAAATACTATCCACAAAACTGTGAGTCTCACTGATGCCCAAACATAACTATTATTCCATTTTAAGGTGACAGTTGTGTGAGGTAGTCTTCACTTTTAATTATTCATGTCTTGAACATGGCATAGCTGAACACATCTGCTTGGGGCTTATCTGATTATCAGCTATTGTCTGTTTCTGGACCTGAGGCTTCCCCAAGGTTGGAGTAGAAATACTCACCAATTGCCTGAACTACACAGATGTTGCACATCTGTTTGACAGTGTTTACTCTTTGCAGGACTCTTTTAAATAAATAATGCTTTCAATCTGAATGTTTGTCATCTTGATCAAGATAGCTTCCCAAGTCTTTGCTGCTAGGACAGGAGAAGAAGCAAAAAAGAAGAAAGGAGGAGAGAAGCAAGTAAACAAGAAAGGAAGAAAGATGGAGATGAGAGCCAGACTGAGCTGCACACTATCTCATGGTTTATTAACATTTGATTAACATAATGAATATTCACCACTATTATTATCATCCCTATTGGTCCTCTTTGCATAGTACATTAACTATGAAAAGTTTCTTCTGTAGGTTTTTTCATTGCAAACTTTGCCTCTGGAGAAATTTTTTTTCAGAAGACTCTAAGACAGNATAAACTCTTACAAAAACAAGAAACTATAAAAAAAAAAAAAAAAAAAAAAGAGGAAAAAGGAAAATATGTTGCAAGACTATTCACTGTTCTTTGTATGTCTCATAAAATCCAAAGCCAAACAATTTCTGTCACACATCTGAAACTTACAGGGGACTGTTGACCACGGTAGAGTTTTCAAATATGTGTGCGCTCTGAGTCTGTTCTTATCTTTACGTGGCAGAAGTGCTACATTTCAATGTGCCAATATCTAACCCATTGGTTAAATTTATTTTGAAGATTATTCAAGAGGTGGATGTCAAACTGAAAACAGCGCCGTCTTGGAGTCCGGCCAACTTCTGTGGCTGAAATGCAGATCAGCACAAACGCGCTCGCCCCTCTCAGCCTTGTGATTTGCCCCTGGGGCAGAGCTGGAAAGAGATGCGGGGAATTGCTCCTGAAAGCTCCTGCTCCCGGGCTGGTGGCGGGATGCCATGCGGCACCTCGGCGTGGCCAGGTGGGCTCTCCCCTGGTGCTGCCTGGGGGAGGCCCCCGGCACGGCCGCCCCGCAGCCGGGACCAGCCGTCATTCAGCAGATCATCCAGACCGAGGCAGGGGGGAAGGAAGAGGCACCACAGGCATTGATTTAATTTTTTAAAGCCCTGACACTCTGGCTCGGGGGAGCCACGGCCGCACGTGGAAAGAAAGTTGTGTCCCTCTCCCGTTGCCCACAATGGGTCCAACAGCCGCTCCACCATTCACGACCCCTGCACAGGAGTCCTCATCCTCTGGTTTTTTCACGGGAGAGAGGAATCTGCATCGCGTGATGGTGGCCAAGCACATCGACAGCTTTAGTGTGGGATTGAGGGGGTTCATCCCGTGCCGCTCATCCCTGCTCCCCCGCCGCCCCAAGCGGGGAAGGTGGCGGCCAGAGGCGTGCGTTGGGAATGTTGCTGGGCGCTTTTCTCTTCAGATCAAGGG
>VYXF01002087.1:160572-190952 GCA_013397295.1 Polioptila caerulea | reverse complement strand
TGGCCGGCCGGGCTGGGCCCTGCGCCTCCCCCGCAGCGTGGGACCCCCGGCAGGGGATGGCCACATGCCACAGACACCAGTGGCCATGGCGAGCGAGCGAAGGAGCGCTGGGAATGGCTGGCTGGGGATGCCGGTCTGCCTGGCCTCACCCGGGGATGGAGATTATGAGAAGTTTCTGGAGGCGTCCCAGAGAATTTGTCTGGGTGTCTGAGTGTCTGAGTGTCTCTCCACCTTAAACATGAAGTGAACTTTGTAAGATGGTAAGCCTGGGCTGGGGGAGCCTGGGGATAGTTTTTGTACCTGCAGAGTCCAGATAAAATCAGCCAAGGGTTTCAGGAGCTGGTTTTCCTCTTGATACAGCTGAGAAAAGTCTGGAGCCCAGTGCAGGGTAGGACCTTGCCTGGATGTGCCCCAGAGAGGCCCAGGTGCATGAGGGAATGCCTGGGGCACCCCGAGCCAGCCCCCAGCCTGGGACAGCCCGTGTCCTTCTTTGCCCAAAGGCAAGGCAGGGGTCTGGCTGCCAGGGGCCCCACAGCCAGCCAGAGGATCCCCAGCAGGGTTAGCTGGTGCTCCATTTCCTGACAGACGCCTTCCCTGAGCAGTATCGATCATATTCATTAGAAAGGGTGAGGTCAGCACTTCTTTTGAGGTCCATTATGTAAACTGTGCTTCAGGAATTGTGTACTTTGTTTACTGCCCTTCTGATAAAGCTACATTTACTGGAGAACATGGCTCCCCCTCCCTTTAAATGTAGTGAAATGTTTCCAAACCTGTATGAAGATAAAAGGAGGAATGAAATAGGAAACCCATAAGGTGTTTTCCCTGTGCACAGCCAAGATGGGAACACCAGCATTCAGGTGAGAAGCTGGGGCCAAGTCTGGCTGGGAGGTTGTGCAGCTATGTGGTCACCCTGTGCCATCATCTGTAGGACATCACACGAGCCAGTGACAGAACAGGGGCTGCATGCCCCAGCAACCATGTCTTCACTGTCCCCTCTCGGATATCCACAGCTGACAGAAAATGTATGGGAGGAGTGGAACATGTTTGGGAGCATATTCAGTGCAGCTTTCTCATGATGTAGATATGTGATATTGTCCTCTAAGATAGGGAAGAGAAGCGGGCCACAAAGAGCAGCAGGTGGCATTTATTGATGACTTGTTCTTAACTGGGCATAAACTGACTGATGACACCTTTTTGTTCAGCATGTTAGCATTTTACTGTGCCACTTTCTAGTAGAAAGAGAAGATCTGTAGTCTCCTAGAAATGGGCAGAAGGACCCTCAAAATGTAATGTCATCCTACCAATGACTAAAAGTGGGCTCCTGACTACTGAGATTATGCTTGGGTTTGCATGAAATAATAAGAAAGCATTTTCATGAAGAATTTTTGCTAGTGGCTACAAGAGAACTCAGGGTTTGAACAACCATGTCTATTCCCTATCTCTGTCACTGCTTTGCCTTGTGAATTTGGATGTCAGCTTTGCAAAAGAATGGTGATAAAATAATTGCCTGCCATAATGTGATGGCTTCAGGCCTCAGTGTTTATTTAGTCGTTAGCAGATAAACATGCAACTCATTGTGCATGGGAAAGGGAGGTTTTTCAGATGTGAATGGGTTAATGCTATAAAGCTCTGAGCCCTCAGTGATTAATTAGCACTAAGTGAAGTAGTGGAACAGGGCAAAGCTAAGAGGAGATTTGTACCTGAGGGCTCTCCACTGGCTGATGAGCAAGCAGATCAGAAAGGCCAGATGTAACCATTACAAATACAATTGTACTTAGAATGTCAGAAATTTCCAAAACAGGCAGAAGGCCATTGTATTCCAAATAGTGCTCAAATGCCACAGCGCTCGGGAAGCCCTGCATGTATTCCTCTGATCACGCAGGCACATCAATGGCATCTCTGCTGGATCATGTTTCCTAAGGGGTCTACTTCAGCTCTAGAGCGTGCTGTTTGCTTTGGAGAGCCTAGGGGGGCTGGCAGTTTGCTCTATCAACCCATCAGCCGTATCTGCTGTGTGCATCTCTTGCTTGGGGTGGGCTAGTGCTGTGGCTGAATGTACTTTTTGGTATCAAGTTCTGGTTGGAAGACTTTCCCTCTGAAGGCAGCAAGTTCTGTGTCCTGTCTGCAACCAGCCTTAGGAGCGTAAAAGCACGCACTTGGCAGAAGAAAACTTCCAGAGGGCACATTGTATAACACAGCACAGAGCAGAGGCACCTAAGCAAGATCCAAATTTATAAATCTTTGTCAAAATGCAACCTAAGGGAAAGAGCTTGGGGCTGACTGTGGGCAAGTGGACTCACCCAAGATGAAAGCCCAAGCATTTTCACCCTAGGTCTGAGGAAGCCTCAGCCTTCTCCAGTCTAGCTTTCCATGCATGTTCCTTGCTCTAAACCTCTGATACATTGGTACCTGATACCCCCAGCTGTGCTATCTTCCCCTCACAGTCTCTCCTTTAAAGAGCTGCTCCTGTGTATTATCTGTGGTCGCTTCCTTTTTGCTCCGTTCCCAAACACCAGGTCTATTCTTGGAACGTCCGGCTAGAGTGCTTGTATTGACGTCAAAATTACTCAACAGTTATTGTCAGGAAGGACTTGATTTGCATTTGAATAGGGTGGCTTTTTAATGTCTCAGAAATAAGGTGCTGTTGGGGACAATGTCTGGAAAGATTCCCCAAGGTAAATCTAAGGTGGCAAATTTCATGCGCGTCTCTAATTCTAAAGCCTTCTCCAGTGGCATAAGAGTGGGGAATAAACCAACCTGAGTGCAGTGGAAAAATATGGCTGCTTTCTCCCAAAACCTCCTTCCCGTACTCTGTCCTCAAGGCCTGGCAGAGAGACCACAGTGCTGCTCTGGCTTCCTGCCAGGGAGGAACTGCAGAGCTCAAAGGCCCCTCTTAGAAATACTGTGGCAAATGTGAGCCAGGCACTCATGGATGTTCCTAATGAGGAGGGGAAATTGAGGTTTAATGGAGATTTTCATGTTAAATAAGTGACCAACATGATTCTTTCTTTTGACACCAAGAACCTGGGTTTGGATGCACCTTGATCAGTCTCTCTCACAGAATTGATCCCCAGGTAAAGGGTGGGTGAGGAATTGGAAAAGGATGCCTGTATCAACACTCGAATCTGGGACTGTGAAGCCTTCTCAGCTTTTCAAGGCTTGAGGAGTCAGTGTTTTGTCCCTTGCTGTTTGCTGTGCAGCTGATGCCTCAGATGAAACCTCAACACCGTGGTCTTGTCTGTGCATGAATGTTAAGAGAGACAATTATCAACTTTTGGTGAATCTAATGAATGCAAGTTATAACTTAAAGCTTGCTAACTAAAGGAGATTGCTGCAGGGAAAACACTAACTCAACCCATGGGACAGGATTACAGGCTTTATCATATCAAGTTTTTTCTTAATTACACTCATGCCTAGGTTTTACTGTATTCTTATAGCTGGATGTCCAGTGGCTTTGTCTGTGTACATGGTGGTAAGTAGAAAGTTTCTCATCAGCTAGAAACTGAAGTGTCACTTCTCCATCCACAGGGGAATCAGTGCTGTTCAGCTCCTGCCAGTTGCCTGTGAAGCAGACAGTTCTTTAATGCAGATATGCTCACGTTTGGTGAAAAGGAGCAAGGGGCCATTTGGTGAAAGGAGCAGGGGTTGCATTAATTAGTATCACCTAACTTAATAGACTGGTCTCCCTAGTCTGAGAACTCGAATGGATGCTGCTCTTCTGCTGGGGCAGATACGTCCTGGGACTCACACAGATGGCTCTGATCAGTGCTGAGCCAGTGGAGGTTTAGCCTTTGGCCTTTGCATGATCACTTGATCCCGCTGTGCCTCATGTCCCCACTTGTCAGATGTGGATGCCTTGTAAGTACCTGAGGTCAACAGAAAGCACCTTCAAGTGTGCAACCTGAGATGTTAAAGACAGCTTTTCCCAGAAAGCAAGCAGGATGCTAAGCAGTTCTTCAGAGCTGTCCTAGGACTCTGCGTCCTCCCCAGAAACCCAGCTCCAAGGATCTCCCTTGCTGGGACTGCCCAAATTACATTGTTGAGGTAACCAGAGTTGAAAATCAAAGCTCAACTTTTCTGTTCCAGCTCTTCCTTGCTTCTCACACAGCCATTTCAGCAATGTACTCAGGGCAACAAGCCAAGGTCTTATTTTCTATCACGCTGTTACCAAGAAGGATGTGAAGCTTCCCAAGCTCAGGCTGATTGCATGTTTGTGCTGAACAGTGCCCCTGTTTACAGATAAACAGACCACGGTCCCATCCGTGTGTTGTGGGCTGGGCTGACCTCCTCCTGCACCTCCCAGATCTTCCGCTCACCCGCCTTTCCACTGCTGGAGGTATTGCTATGTCTGTTTTCCCTTCTGAGTGTCTCTGGGGAGGTGAACTTTAAGTCCTGCCTAAATTGTGCAGGACATGCTGGCAGAGACACTGCCTTGGCTCATTGTCCAGCCAGACCCTCCAGGCAGCATTGCTGGTCAGCACTGCTCATGACAGTGTCAGGAGCTGCCCCTGGCTGAGGGAGGGCCAGTACACTCACCGAGTCACAGGACTTTCAGCTGCAGATGTCAGATCCACGAGGGACACCAAAACCAATGCCACCATTCAATTAGCAGAAAAGAGTCAACCAGCCTGGCTCAAAGAAGCTGCTCCATTGAAAGCCCTCTGGCCTGGACAGAAGGGACACCTGCCAAGGGACAAGTGGCAGACAGCATCTGTACCACCTGCTCCAAAGGAGTGCTCTAAGAAGGGGCCCTTCCTCTGATGTCAGGAGGCCACTAATAGCTTGTATGTGACTGAGGGCACTGCTGTGCTCTGGGAGTGGGGTATCTCCAAAACGCCCATCACTCAAGTGTCATTGCTATCCTTCCCTGACATCCCTAGGTTAACTACTACTTTACTAGATGCCTCAAAGGCAGCTTGGTGAGGAAAATCCATGTGGCAGGGGAAGAAGAGCACATTCCAAGCTGAAACATCCGTGTTCAGCCCTGCTTGTAGGAGAAGGATCCCAGAATGCTCACGGCATTGGCTAATTGTTTAGCCAACAAATTTGGCTAGACTCAGCTCCCACTTGCAGTACTCCTACCATTCTTTGCAAAATGCACCCAGCTCCCTGACCCATCCCATCCTTAATGCCTGTTTCACTAATCCACGCTGCGTCAGCTGCAGACTCTGGGGGATGTGACATCTCATAAACTAGTATGTGCTGTGTAGCTGAGAAACATTGACTGCTTGTTAAACCAGAGCCTCTTGTTTTATTGCAGGCCACAGAGATTGTCATCCCTAACCTCTTCCTGTACTTTTCCCTGGAAGCTGTGTGTCATGTACACAGAGTGCAGCGCTGTCAGACTGACCACACGCAATATGTCCGGGGGAGGTTTTGTTTCCATTTACCCTCTTTCATGGCACGATGTAGCTCTGGCTCAGTCTTAGCTGTAGGAAGCAGATGCACCCCATCCCAAGGGCAGAACATGGCATGCTTCACCCCTCCACTGGGATCAGAGGGCAGCAGGCAAATGGCGTGAGCACCCTGACTCATGGTTTGGAGATGGGATGGGAAGTGTGTCTAAATTCGGTTTGGCTCACCCAGCTGGCCCTGGTGAGGCTGACATGATGTGACACTGCTGCAGAGAAGCTAACATGACTGGGGTCTGTGCTGGCCTGGATGCCGTGGGCTTTAGGGGAAGGCCACATTTCTGCACCCCCAGCGAGGTGTGATGGGGCATCACTAGGGGGGAGGGTTTGCTGCAGCCTCCACTGGCACTGGCACTGGCACTGGCACTGGCACTGGCACTGGCACTGGCACTGGCACTGGCAGCAGGGAAGTCCAGACAGACTTTCTGCTGCCATGGGTGGTGCCTTGGGGATGGGACAGCTGAGGAGCCCAACTGGGTGAAAGCCAGCAGGATGGCACTGGAGCAGGGGAAGGAAACAGAAGAAAGCATCTAAGGAAAACCATAAGCAGACAAGGGATGTTCACTGACACTTCCCACGTCCACAGAGAAACTGAGAGATGCCCCAATTCTGCATCAACTGGCAATCCCCTGTGCGTTTCCCAAAAGTCCTCAACTAATTTTGTAAATATGAGTTTGGGAATTGAGGGGTTTGATGTAATGTGCCAAAGCAAGCAAACTCAGCAAATACCAGAAAATAATATGTTGCATCATTTTAGTTAGGAATGTGAAACTAGCACCCAAGGGAGACTTCAGAAATGCTGCTAGAATTTTTTTGCCTATGGTTTGATAACTCAGTGTTGGTCACACCACTTGCTTGTCAAAAGCTTGAGGCTACTGGCAATCCAGTGAAATGCTGTATTAATTCATTAAACCTGAACGTCTTGCTCAGTGGAAGTCAGGATCTCAAAGCCCAGTTATTTGCTTACTGACTTCTTGTGTAAACCAGTTCACTTGGGCTCATTTGAGTGACTAGAATAATATTTACTTGAAAGAGGAGAATCAGACAGGAAGGAAAAGAAGTCATTTACTGGTTGTGCAGTTTTATACCAGTTGAATGTGTAACTCATAACTCTGGAAGTGTAGGAATAAGTGCTCTGTGGAGTAATTAATTGATATAACAATGGAGAGTAGTTTGTAGACTTTCAAATATCTTCTGGGAACATTGCCAAAAGCATGTACTGAACACTGATGTCTTCAAAGGCTGCCTGATGTCTGAACCCAGCTCTAGGTGTCTGCCCAGAAGGCTCTTCACAAGGGGGCTGTATTGTCAGGCCCTGGGCCATTCATTGCTTTTCCTACTCCAGTACAACTTAGGGTAGGAATTCCCTCAGCTGGTCTTTCTGCCTAACCAATGTCCTGGATGATTAGTATTTTAGCTTTACAAATTTGCAAGGAAGGCTAGAAAATTATTTCTTATGGGCAACAACAATGAGTGATTTCCTCCATCCTGTGCTTTCTTTGATGAATGTTTTTAAAAATGTAGTCAGCATCTGATCTTTCAGGTCAATGTTCAGGCCTCTTTTCCTTTAATTTTGCCCAAATCACTCCTTTGGTGCCCACAAAAACAAACTGCACAAAACTCCAAAAGGCAGCTGGATGCGTGTTCATTCAGCCTTTCTCTGTAATGCTGACTACAGCAGCATTCTCCCAATGTTCATGGGCTTTTCTCCAATGGCACTGAAAGGTACAATGGATTGGCTGGTGAATCCACTGTCACAAACCTTTCAAACAGGCTTTCAATTAGTGCATTTAAATTTTTGTCTTGCATCTCCCACATATTTTCTTACAATTCAAGGCATTTCCCAAGCTCTAGTCCTTTTATGCTTATATGCTTGTCTCCTGTGCATGCTCTCCCTATAGAATTTTTTTTCCTGGACTTATGGTATTATTAGTATCTCTCCTTGTTCATTATTAATGATTCACTATAAACATTTCTGCCAGAAACAAAACTGGATGAAAAAAAATCTTAAAATATTTCAAATTTTGTGTGCGCAAATGATATTTATTAAAAATAAAAATTTGCTGAGCAATTGGAGTTCCAAGATACTCTGGGGGGTAGATTTCCAAAATCTCTGGGGAAAGCTAGATAAATAAACTACATGTGTTTTAGCTAACTGGAAGGTGCTTTTGAAGTTCCTGAGTCCCTGTAGCTCAGGTGCTCTGAACTGTTCTGACCTGCTCCCCTCTGCCATGGTCTGCTTTTGTCAGGAGTCAGGACAGGCGAGCTGGGTGGTGTCTACCTCTGCTCCTTCTTGCTGCATGAAGCTGAGAGAGGAGGAACCCAGAGCACACTTGGACATACTTTAACCCTTCAGTCTCTCCAGTTGCATCTGGACCTTTCTCAGATTAGTAAATGGGTTAGTGGCTGGGAGGTCTGTGCATTCACTCATTCTAGGACATGAACCCAAATCTCAGTCACACATGTACCTATTCTCATTTTTGTGTTGAGGCAATAGAAAGGAAGGAATGAATCAGATTATTTCTTATGATCTTTTTCTAAAGTTGTCTTTTTCTTTTTTTTCTGGCATAAATAGGAACGGTAGCATTTTTGAAATCTCAAATATTTTCACAAGAATGTGAAAAATTCTATTTCCAGTTTACACCTTGCTACTGGGAAAATTTATTACTCTCAACTTCCTCAGCAGAGCATTGCATTTCTGAGGCATTATCTGAGGGTCTCTTGTCACCTCTCACACTGGTATTACTTTAGTCTGTATTGAACAGGCAATTTTCTATCTCTCTTTCCTGAGCACTCCTCCTAGGGATTGTGGTTTGATTTCTTTCCTTACTTTCACCGAGGCCCCTGTCTTTTAGTTGTCTCTGCTTTACCTTTGCTTCTTGGGAAACCAGATAGACTTACCAAGCTGTCACAGACACTGTCACATCCAGGAGGAAGTGATACATGACGATGAGTTCTTGCTGACTTCTTGAAATGGCTTTATGTCTTGCAGCAGCTAAAATTTTTTCTTCAGTCTGATTTGAATTCATTGTCAATAGCCTGTCTATTCATTTTTTCGTAGCAGTTTTCCTGGAGGTTTGAAATGTTTTGTTCCACTTAAATTTCATCTCCAGTTTTACAGTTCATCAGTTGCAGAGCCTTCTGGACCCAGCTGGCTGTGTGCTCTGATAACCTGGAGAGCTGATATAAATCTATTTCAGTCCGTGAATGACCAGTCTGGATCCTGGCCCCTCCATCTGGTGAACTCCTGACTAATCCTGCTCTAGGGGTACATTTGGGGAAAGCAGTGCTTGATGTGATGTCCTTCCAGACATATCTGTCCCATCTCTCCAAGTCTGTTGTGCCAGGTTGCTCTTAACATCTTCATCTTTGTAATTTGTGTTCCTATGACTGCACAGGTGTCCTTAGGAATATGCCATTCAAGTTATTCATCAGGCTGTAGGGTTAGTTTTGGAGATTATTCTCAGAGCAGGCTCCCACTGTGCCACATTCAAAAGAGCCATTTTCTTGAAACGTTTAGAAAATCTAGCTCAGAGTAACCAGGTACAAGTTGGCCCCCCATTCATGATCAGCTTGCTGCCTTAGAAGCCCACATGAATGCTGAGCCTTAGGGATGGTGGCTGTCTTACCTCCCAATAAATTATAACTTTTTTTTCATATTTTGAATCTCATTAACATTAATTTACTTGTGTGATATCAAGATCTGATGCTTTCACCTTGGACTTTGCTGAATGAGCAAGGTTTGAGTGGGAGTGGAGACACCCCTCACCCTCCAAAGCCCTCTCCATCTCTAGAGGAGATTATTGCAGTAGGGGCTGAGCTGCACACCTGGGGCCTCATTCTCCAGGAGGCAACACCACCAGAGGCCTTGTGAGAGAGAGTACACTGTGCCCAAAAACACCGGTAGGAAAAGAAAGCTGGCTCCTCTGGCTGCAAACACAATGTTTTGGAGGATTCAGCACCTTGACAGTTAACACTCCATGTACAGTTCACAACCCCTGGTACCTTCCAAGTGTGGCTAATCACTCACAGCCCTCCTGCCACCGACATGGCCTTTCTCTTTATAGCTCTGCTAGAGCGTGTTCAAGTTTCTGTCAGAACCAGAAACATGCCACACGCTGCTTTAATCCCTTTAACAGTGCACAGACACAAGCAGCTCTCCAATAAAAGGGTGAGTGCCACCCCTGAACTTCACTAATTTGTCACAGTCAACAGGATTTTTTTGCCTCTCTTTCACAGCACAGCAGTAACTTAACAAGCCTTTGATGAGCAGGCTGGTCCCTGTCGCATCTACAGACTGATGAAAATGCTGAGGGCGGCAGTGGACAAGGGATGCTCAGCTACAGAGTGAAAACAAGCTTCCATCTTAGCTGTCCCCATCATCCCCAGGGCAGAGGAAGAAAGGTAAGGGTAAGGAGGAGCTCTTTCCTAAACCACCCTTGAGGCTCCCCCTAAATGCAGTTTGGGTGCTTCAGTTTGGGTGCTTCCTACAAGGCAAAAGGCCACCCACTTCCCTCCAACCCCATCCTCTGGCAGCCTGGCAGGGAATGCGGCATCCTTGGTCTGGTTCTGTCATCCTGGCAGAGCAGCAGGGTCTAGGACTGCCCCGGTCACCCCTGTTAGGTTTACAATTTGTAAATGCTTAGACAGATGGGCCTGGCTAGTTCCACAGAAATGCCGTACAGGATACAGCAGGGGCCCTGCTGAGCAACATATTTTTTCCTCTGCGTCTTGCAAATTGCAGCCAGCAGTGAGTATGAGTGGGATTTTTTTGTCTCCCGTGCTTAGGAAATCTCTCTGCCATCGCTGGTGGAGAAGGAAGGGCTGGGTGTGCTTTGGGTGTTAGCATGAAGGTGCAAGCTTAGCTTGGAGCCGCTTCTCAGGCACATGAAATAACGTGACACAAACTCAGCAAGTGCCTTGTGTTCAGTGATCCCAGACACCTTCCCGAAAGAAAAAGGGGGCTGTGGCCTCACTCTGCCTGGAGCCCTGCAATAGGTCCCACCATTTGTATGTGTGTTTGTGGGAGCACTGAGTAATGGGTGTGATATCTGGGAGGCCAAGACCAGCTTTTATGACACCGTGCCTGGAGCCCCATCTGTGCTACTCACACCAGTCTTGCTGACTCTCATCAGCTGCCAGTATTTGCCATCTCCTTTCTGCTTGGCATACCCTCCAGGCTTACATAACCCCTCTCACTTGCCCATGAGCCTCAGTGACTTTAGGAAAAAGACAGATATTGAAGCTCAAGAGCAAATTTCCATATGGATTCGGCAGAAAGAACACAAAAAGTTAGAACAGAAACCTACCTGGATAAAATTGCTACTCCCACACCAGTTTGCCAGGGTGCCCCTGCAGGGATATTTGGCGCTCCTCACAAATAACAGTGGTAATGGGTGCTGGTAAATCCAAATATGACAGCCCTGCTGCACATGTGTGCACTGTGTGCCACAGGAGTGGCTGTGAGTCTGTTGGGGTGAAAGTCTGCCTAGTGCCCAGGAGCCAGTAGCGAGGGTGGCTAAGAGCACACACACTGGTTTCTCAGAAACAGCAATGCAAGTTCCACTTTCAGGCACTGTCAAGTCCATTTTAAGGGCCTAGAAAGAATTGTGCACACACACGCTATGTTTATTAAATACACATCCAGTTAAACACAAGTCAGGATGGCTCTTTTCCTTTCAGGATAGTGACCCTGTTCTAGGGAAACTGATGAAACTCTACAGGAGGGAGATCTGAGTCATGAGAGCTTCTCATGGAAACTTACTTCCTGGCCTCCTTTTTGCTGTGTACTGAGAACAGGAGATGAACTAAGGCATGGTGGAGGGAAGCTGCAATTGCACGAGCTCTCTGAAGCACGATAAGCAGCTTTCATTCCTATAAAACATGTGGTCTTCCAGTATCTACAGCCTTTCCTGCTTCTTCTTTATCCACTTTGCCCTCCTCACTCCCAGTCCTGCTCAGGGAGCAGCCTGTGGTCTTTGGTCACACATCCATTCAGTAACTTGCGAGGTCCCATCATTTATAATTCTTAGACACACAAGCTGCCACTTTCACATACGGAAATTCCCAAAGGTCAGAGAAGGGAAATGGTTAATTCCTTTTATTCAATGCCTAACCTCCCCCCTCATCCCCCACTTCCCACCCCCACCCTGTGTGAACAGGAAGCTTGAAAAGGAAAAGCTTTCTGAATCCAGCAGCTGGGAATGGAGGAATCCTGGAACTTTATGCTGCAGAAGCTCAGAGACAACAATAAAGGTTTCCCCACCGTCCAAAGAGCAAGTATATATATCTATATATATAAAGAGTTATCTCTTCAAACAAACGCATGGGGGATGGGAGGGGTCAAAATCCCAGCAGGCAAGTTTTGAATTGGCTAAAGCTCCAGCAAGCACTGGGACTGCTGACTGCATCAGCAGCTCAGTAAACTGGAGAATCTGGGGAGAAGCCCAGCCAGGTGGTGCTCACAGAGGTGTGATTTACATCTTTCTCATATTTTGTTTGCACTGCTGAGAGACATGATTCCAAAAAACCCTCTTTCAAATGCTGTTACATGGGGAGTGGTCCTGAAGCTAGGGTGCAGGGATGTTCCTCTCTGTAAGAAGCCCCAGACACCAACATCTTACATGCCTTTCAGATGGGGAATTTGGGGTGGTTGAAATCTGTGCTATCTTTGGATTTTTGCCAACCTGAGTAAGAAGATGAGAATGAGGATGATTTGCTTAGAAAGTACCAGAGTGCCTGCCAGGACTGACGGGAAGCCAGACTCGTGCCCCAAGGAGTTTACTTGCTAATTGAAAGCAGAAGCCTGTTAAAACAACTTTCCAAGAGTCTGGCACTGCGAAGCACATGCCTATGCTTTTGACACTGTGGTAGAGATTCTTGGAGATCCTTATGGAGGGTGTTAGGATGCCACAAAGTTTCAATGAGTAATGTGAACAAATAATCATCTGAGAGGAAAAGATAACAAG
Organism: Polioptila caerulea; assembly: GCA_013397295.1. Lineage (NCBI taxonomy): Eukaryota > Metazoa > Chordata > Aves > Passeriformes > Certhiidae > Polioptila > Polioptila caerulea. Next base: position 178,573 of record VYXF01002087.1, on the reverse strand, counting down.
CTCTGTCACGTATGCTGCAGTGAGGGTGAAAGGCGAGTGAATTTGGCATGAATAATTTGGAAAATATCCTCCCACTTTGAGAGCAAATAGCCCCAAATCAAAGGTCTTTAAGCCTGATGGTCAAAAGAAGCCTCTAAAGTTACTCCTGTGCCCTCTCTGTGTGTGTCCACACTTTCCAATATGCAAGTAGGAGCAACCCCCAAGAGAGGTCTGACACCAACCTACAGCTTTACAGGAATGAAGATGCTTTTGGTGGAGTTTCTCAGCAAAGATGGAGTCTGCTGCTGTGACTCAGATGTGCTGGACCGTGTTGCAAACCCTGGCACCACAACCCTTAAACCAACTCAAACATGCACAGCTGCAGGTTTTATTTCAGAGTCTAGATTAAGGTGCTTGCAATTCTGTGGACTGCCACCAGACTGATGCAAGCAGGAGCAACGCAGCCTGGAAGATTTACCAAAATTAACTACTTCTTCTAAAGCATTCTGTAGGCTATCTTGGACGAGCAGGGGCAGTTACATGGCAACAGGAGAGGCAGGGACCTTGTATTTTATTTCCCTGCTGATCCCTTGAACCAGGTCACTGCTCCATGGGGTTGTGAGGATCTCAGGACTCTCTGGAGGAAGAAGGCAGTCATTCAGCACTTTGCTCTTTCAGCTTTCAAGCTCTCAGGAAAATGGGTGGCATGAAAACTGCTTTTATTCAGCCTTCATGAAGTGTAGAGTAACAAGTATGCAACAGTAAAAATGGCATGCAACCGTTGCCATCAGTGGCACTTAAATACAGCGAGCCCTCTGACCTATGAAACACAGGTTCCTGCTGCTCCCGTGTTTATGCAGGTCTTCCACAGCTGGAGGAAGGCAATGGAAACAAAAGAATTTTCAGTGGCCCAGCTACACCATCCCTCTGCATTTGTAACCCTAAATCTCCTTCTCAGAGATGCAGTCATATTTGTACTTGGCTCACAGTGAAATTCATCACAGTCTTCAGATATTTCCACTTTTGAACCATTGGATATTCTCTCCTGTTTACAAATCTGTGCTACCCAAATGCTGCCACTGCTAGGATGTGATATAGTGACTGGGCTCTCCGGCCTGCTGTGTCTCAGGGGGCCTCACCCTGGACTCCCCTATGGGCCGTGCCAGCCAGCCTTGATGCCATCCCTCCCACCACTGGCACAGTGGAAAGGGGCATTGGCAGTGCCTGCTCCCCTCCAGCATGCCCCGGCTGTGGTGGCCCCGGGGACTGTGGCCAGATGGTGTAGCTTAAAGCGATCCCACCCCAGCCCCAAGGCACTGCTGGCACCACACCAGCCTGGATCAGACCACAGGAAGTCCCTTGCTCTGCAAGAGCTGCCAGGCTGGGAACCAGGAGCATGTTTTACCTGGCTGCAGAGCCCCTCAGTGCAGAAATGTCTCGAGGCTTTCTGCCCACCACAGCCATCACACCATTTACTTGTTTCCCTCACAGCAAACACTGACGTGGAGCTGTGGTTGCTGGTCTGCGTGCTCTCCCATCCCCTTGCCCGGTGCATTGTTTTCCCTTCCATTCACCAGCCCTGGGTCCATCCATCCATCCACAGGGTTAGGATCCACAAATCTCTGAGGGCAGGCAGCGTCCTGCTGTGTTTAAAGGGGAAATAGTAAATGCTGCCTGAGTCACTGTTGATGTAAATAACACATCATATTTGACAACAGCTCTAAGGCAAGGTTTCATTAGTAGTATTTTGTGATCTGACTTCAGGGACTGCTTTCTGAAGTTCTCCTTCTTTTTCTTTTCTTTTTTTTCCCCCCACTGTCTTGTTTGCAACATCCCCTTTGAACTCGTGACAATAAAATTTCCTTCCCCACTGATTTAGTCCTTTTCCACTTGGCACGCATGGACATTTTCCCTGCTGTTTCTATGGAACCAAAGTCCCCATGAGTCCCTTTTGTTTACTTCCTTGCAAGTAGCCGAGCATCGTCGGTGAGGTCAGAAGGAAGGTGCATGGCTCTGGGAATAACAAGAGCAATGCTGCCAACACCAATAGGCTGTTAAATTAACCTGCCTTGACACCTCTCCCATTTTCAGGCACTCACTTTGAAGATAGAAAGGTTTTATATATTTTTACCCACCACCACATTTCCCAATTTCAGCTGGCATCCAAGAGGAAAGTGCCAAAATACTCTAAGAAAAGTAGTAACATTTGTGCATTAGCTGAGCCAGGAAGAAAATTACGATGAAATGCCTCACTTCAGGAACAGGTCTGATTAGCTTTGGGATACAGGACTCCTGCTGTGCCCTTTCTGGCACAGCATTGTGGCACTGGCTGGGTATGCTGGATCAGCTCCCACCTGTCCCACCAATGCCACCACTCCACAGAGGCTCATCAAGCCCAGGGACAAGGAGGACAGCTCAGACAGCCTTCACATACAGTCAGTTACTTGGTTTGTGGGAAGTGAGGGATATTAAATGGAGATGTTTTTCTGAAGCACCACTGGCCATTGCTCGAAATGGCATGTCAAATTTTTAGGATGAGTGATCTGATCCAACGTTACATATATTTTGCTTCAGAAGGTTCTTCCCTATGCAGATGGAAGATGCTACGCAGCCAGATGGCACCTGGGACAGGAGCTCCAGGACTCAGATTGATGCTGCTGGCTGAGCCGTCCCAGCCGCTGTTGTCTTGGGTTAAGCTTGATCAATTTTATTGTCAGATTCATCCAGGAGATGTTCCCAACTAGAAACAGTCCAAACAGGGTGAATGTGAGGAAACACATAACTTCAAATGACTTCTGCCCTCGGAAATGATCTGTAATCCCATCTCAAACAGGACACAGAGAAAGTGTTGAAGAGTCAAGTGGCTCTCTGTAAAACAGGTGAAGGGAAGTCAGGTGATAGCAGCCACGATGGGTTCTGTACCAGGTGTCTGCACAATAGCCCTGATTAGCACTGCCCCTGCCCGACCTGCTGGCTCCAGGGACAGGTGACTGGCTAGCAGGGAACCCTCACATCAGCTTGGCTCTTCTTACACAGCAAGGTCCTTATTAAACTTTTCAGGGGAGTTGTGTGTGTTGTTCAATTGTTTTCCTGTTTGCAGTGCTGAAGAATGGAGGGTACCTTGTTTGCAAATCTGCATGCAGAGACAGATGTTGTACCTGGCTAGTTTTAATCACTGCTATAATTTTTATGATGTCCTTTTGGCTTTTAGACCAATTTTCCTCATTCTCTTCTTCAAATATGCCTCAGAACTTGTCCCTGCTTGCCTTGAATGCAACTAAAATGAGCCCACGCCCATGGGAGTCTGGTCCTGTATATTTAGGACATCCTCCTTCTCTCAGATCATCACAAATAAGAAGCAGCTTGGCTGAAATTACTGGCCCAGGTTTGGAGGTGCTTTATGGAAGGTGGTGACCAGTGTAAAGGTCCCTGTGCTACCTTTCCTCTGCAGATTAAACCAGGCTGGGATGTGCTGTCCCCCAGAACAGAAGGGGGTGTAGCAGCAGATGTGCTGCCACTGCCAGGCTGGGTCCCTTACCATGGGGGTAGCCTGGCACAGAGCCAGTGTGTCTCCACTGAGGACATTGCCTGGCCTTTTCAATTTCTGTTTCAAAATGTTTCAAAAACATTTAAAATATGCAAATGTTTTGCAAAACATGATGAAGAAAGCTAAACAGAAAATTTCCCTTTGAAAATATTTCTGTTTATGGTCTCCAGCTCCAGTTCTCCTGTCCTTTGTTCCATCCCCATTTTTTAAAGTGAAGGGAAAGAGAAATAATATGAGAGAAAGCAGAACATCCTCCACCCTTCTGACTGCAGTGTTGATAAACACTTTTCATTAAAAATCATCTTAGAAATAGGCGGTTGTTTTGACAATAAAGAAAACCCTTATTGTAATGTTTTGTACTGTTGGCACGGAACCCCTGCTCTCCATGGAAGAAATTGGTAAATGTGGAAACTGGTGGTTGCTCTTCAGATCTGCTCCAGGGACTTTTTTGCAGCCACCTATCTCAGGCAAACTCTCAAATCACAAGTGTCTAGGCAGTGTCCTCCACAGGGGCATGAGGGGAGGCAAGGTACAGAAGCCTTTACCTCTAGAACCTGTGGGCATGAGAAAGGGTGAAGAAAGAAATTCTTCATTTGAGAGAAGAGAAAGTAAATTGGGCCAACCCCTGATGCATGCACCAAAATTGTCCAAAAAGTGGAATTTGCTCATTAATAGCAGTCCAGTGTTTTGGCCTTAACGTTGTCAGCCTGAAAGCTGGGATGCTCAAATGTAACACATCAACAGGCTCCTCATCCCATATTGAAGAACAATAATAAAAATGCAAGAAATAGCACCTCTACAAAGAGATGCTGTGGCTGAGGTAGATGAAAAGTTAAGAGGGGGGTGGATGGGTGGTGTGAAAGATATCTCTGAAATCTGATCTCCACCACATCTTCCATACTACATCTGTGCACAGAGACTCAGTTGGACACTGCCAGGCATCAAGTTCATCCAGATTAACTTCAGCAAAAACAGTGTTCACTACCATAAAGATTAAAGTAGTCTGGTGATGGAAATAGGAAGCTGCCAAAGAACCGGCTAATCATGTTGCTTTGTATTAGCTCTTGCAAGAATATAGCAGTGAAAGACTTTTCACTTCCTGAGTTCCTCAATATACTTCCTTTTACCTAATTTCTTTGTTATGTGATTACAATTTCTGTTCCCATGAGCAAAGAGGATGCTTCATTTTGGTTACCAAACATTATTGGGAAGGTGGGCTTACAGTTTCATCAGTGATTACATTCAGGTCTAGCTGTTGTGAGATGGAAATTATTTCTATTTTTCTCATAATAGTCCTCAAATTACCTACTGTCCAGGGTAGGACAGGAGGGACAATGTTGGCATTGACAGGGTGCCTTTGGAGTATAGGGTTAATTTTTAGAAAGGACCTCACTATTTACAGACCTAAATCTGATTTACTTTCTCAGATGATTAAGACCAGATTCTTAAAGATGGACCATTTTGAGTGAAATCAAGGGGATTACATGCATACATGTCTTCTAATATAGTCGGACATAAGTTCCTCTTGAAAACAGAGCATGAACTGTAAATCTCCTAGGCACTTTTGCAAGCAGAAGTTGAGAAGCCTGATGCCAGTCTCTGCTGTGTTGACATGAGGCCAGAGTAAGTGCAGCAAGGAGCTGGACCGGAGCTAAAGTTAAAGGGAGGAAGTCCAGCAGCTTGTTTGTGTTCTCCGGAAAGCGAGCATAACTCACTAAACAAATGTCAGGAGGGGTCACATCCCGCTCTCCTGGAAGCTAGAGGGGATTAACCTGAGAAGAAACCCATGTCAGAGGTGAAACACAGGAGGCTGAGTTTTAAGAGTGAAAATGGACTACTGAGTGTGTGAAAACAACACAGGGAAACATCCATGAGATGTTGCATTGGGTTTTGCCACTTGCAAACTGTGTTATTGAGCATGCATACCTCTTCCTTGCAGGACATGCATACACCTCAGAGGTTGCATTTGCCAGCAGGTCTTTGCAAATGAGCTTCCCGCACAGGGCTCCTTGGAAAATATACTTCTGCTCAGAGCCCCTTCCATGGCTTTGGCTCTCCTGTGCACTTGCACATGCCTGGCCATCACCTTTCACAAACCCCTCTGCACCTGCAGAGGCTTTCTTGTCCCTTTGCACTGCCTCAAGAGGAGTAGGGTGGCAGCCATCCATGAGGAAGAAATCGACTTCCACACCATGCCACATCCCAGGCAGGAGTATTCCAGCCTGAGGAATCAGGATGTCACTGTCATCCCCACAGCCATCCCTCCTCCCAGGAACATGCAGAGGATGGGATCAATATTACACATATTTCTTTTTTCCACCACAGCTGAAGGAAAAATAGTTTGTGGAAGTGTCCCAGGTTTCCTCAAGAGCATTTTGTGGTTGGTGCTTTCTGCAGGTGGAACTGCAGCTGGAGATAGAGCATGGGAAATGCAGACAAGGTGACTGCTGTGGGCAGCACAGGTGAGCACGGAGAACCGGGGCTGGTATTGGTCCCTTGCTCTCGTGCTGGCTACCCAGCAGGACTGGCTTTGTGTTGTTACATTGATAGGTGGAGAGAGGGGTGGTTCCCCAGAGGCTGTAGTGGGTAATGTAAAAGGTGGGTATTGAATAATCTGCTTTCTGATTACCTTTAATCCAGTCCAACTCTAAGTTTCCAGATGACCTGTTGATCTCCTGCATTGTACTTATGGGTATTGCTCTGGCAGTGATTTGGAATTGCTTGTTAACTCTACAGAAAACTAATCCACAAAAAAAACAAAAAAAAAAAGGAAAAGAAAATCTCTTGATTCTTTCTGTAGCCTCCAGCATCACAACTTCCAGTGCAAGGGAGGTGCCAGGAACGCATGGTAGGAGCAGGCAGGAAGAGTAGGACCACCCTTTCACCAGCAGCCCACGGTCAGATCAGATTAAGCCTAAATGGGAAACTGCACCCTGAGGGTCAACAGATATTATTCCTGGTCATTGTGCAGCCCTGTTGTCCCCATTGTTCATGTCTATTTTGCATGGGTGTAACTCTCCTGGTATGAGTACAGTAACTTGTGCAACATCTGTACAGGTCTTGGAGAGAAGCTGAGGCTCACTGATTTAAAAGCACATCCTCCTAAGATCTGAGATTTAGTGCTGAATTGTACAGAGGATCAGCCACTAACAGGGTCAACATGATCTGTCTGAATGAAGTCATCCAGAAGAAGAAAGCTTTCTAAACATCATCTCACCTCCCAATATATGAAAGGATAAATTTGAAAGGTTTTGAAAGGAAAGAAGGAAAGCTTTTGAGAATTGATAAGGAAACCAGAGCTCTGGGGGTAAAATAATCAGAAATATCCTTCAGCAAATTGCAGCACCTGCGCTTTATCTACAGATGGTGTTATTCAGGTCATGATGAACTGTCAGTCCTGTACATAAGAGCAAAAAGGTGAATCATCAGTATGAACTGAGAAACTACCCTGTCTGTCCTCAATTCTGGCTGGCAGCACAGGTAATGATTTACTCTCATTTCTGTGTATTTCATGTCCGCCTGGTCAATATTCCTCACAATAAAATCCTGCAGAAGAATTTTAGTAATAAAAAAGTCAGACAACAGAGTAGGGGTTAGGACCCCCCGAACTGATCAGTCCCAGGGTGTTTGCTGGTGGAAGGGAGGTGCTGATAACCTGGGCAGATATTCAGGCTTCCGTTTGTTTTGCTGGCCCACTTAATCCTTACTGTGGCTGAAGCCAGCAATGCTTCAGTTAGATTAATGAGCGGGACTAAAACAAACGCGCAAGCTTCAAGTACAGCTCTCCTGTTTAACACTGTGAGCTCCACTGCCAACAACAGCAAAGTTCGGACACAGCTCACCATTAGGAAACCCCCTTTCCCCCCCGTTGGCTGTACTGCAGTGATTAAGGAGAAGCTGTGACCTGAAGCCCTGGTGATGGAGGCCTGTGTCTCCCCTTAGGCTGAGAAGGGGGAGAGAAGGGGCTGAGCTCATTCAGCTTTTTGCCTGCTGCTGCCACCACAGTCTCTGTTCCCACCCAAAAGGGGTTGGGAGGTGAACAGCAACTCCGCTGGCTTCAGGGAGAAACCTCTGGGGAAATGCAAGACAGAAAACATCGTCTTGGCCTTAAAGGTCTACCATTAAGTGAAAACATTTCTTTAGGGTTTTCATTTTGAAGTAGCTGTGGCTGTTCATTCATGATAATAAAAGATTTTTCAGCATTTTATTTATTGTATGTTAAGGGGGCCTTAAGGAAGGCCTTCCTCTTCCTTTGTAACTCAGAGATTCTGCTCAGATATTTTAGGAAACCACAGCATTGAAGATTCATGAAGAAGAAAGCTGAATTACAAGTGTAAGAAGAAGGGATGTGAGTAAAGACTGTGAGTAAACAAAAAGCCATTTTTAAGACAGACTAAAAAAAATTCAACGCAAGGAAGAAAGGGGGAAAGAAAAGGAAGGAAAGAAACTTCCCTCCTGCCAAGTGCATATGCCAGCCCCCACTCTGAAAAACATCACTTCTCATCACAGCAAAATGACAGGCTCATGGCTGAGCTAAAATGAAGACATCCACTTCTGAGATAAGACTCTGAAAAATGCAAGTTAAGTCAAGTGCTCTTCATGCCAATGATGCTGAAGAGAGACTAACTGCAGTCCGGGAGTCAGATAAACAGGTGGAGAGCACAGAAGAGGCCACTCTAATAGTTGGAGAGCTACTATCAATTAATTTTGACTGTAAAAAGGATTATCCCAGCTTGTCAAGATTGCTATGATGATACAGAATTTTTTTCTCTGGTTTGAAAGTGCATGAGAAGGGAGCACAGTTCCTTTCCTCTGTAAATAGGTCATTATCTGTGGCAATGTACTACCAGGTGCTCTGTTATTGAAATCTTCTTGTCTAGAATGAGGGACCCAAATCCAAGAGAGCAGAAATTGGCTTCTGTCACACCGAGTGTTTCACCTTCACTGAGAGCATGAGTTTCCAATTGTCCCGTGTACAGTTTCTATGCCTGTGCTGTGAGCATGCTCCATCTGCCAGATCCATGCTGGAGAGGATACTTACCTGTGACAGTGTCACCTTTGTGTGGTGCCCACAAAGGTGGCACCATCGAGTATTTCTTGATGGTGTGTCTCATCAAGAAATGCCTGGAGTGAAAGCACCAGCTCCTTTCTTGCCTTTCAGTTACCTGATGAGGCTGCAAAGGGGCAGGGGAAGGAAAGAGAGGGAAGGGAAGCAGCCCAGACTCCTTGTAAACCAGGGACAGGAAGATGTCAGTAGCAGGAGCTTAAGCAGAGCTACTGGTGAGGTCAGTTAGGCCATAAAGGCAAGTGAGACTCCAGCAGCTGCAGCTACTGTGGGAAGGGTTATGCTGCCCACACAGCCTGTTAGCAGAAGCCTGTAGCCACTGTGTTGGGACATTTCTGCCAGCTCCCAATCCTGCTTGCTGCCCCAGAGCTCATCCCTCCTGGATCCACTGGGTCTGCATTACCTGCAGCTTGCAGATTTGACAAGCCCAGCCCTAAGGGAGTCACAGAAATGAGAAGCTGGGAAAGCATCAGAGTCTTTCACCAGCAAGGAAATTCCGGGTGTTTTGAAAAGAGCAAGAAGAAATCTTCTGACATCTCATGAATTCTCTCCTCCCTCATAAATTCTTTGCTTGTAAGCGTCTCCAAAACTGTGAAAATCTATGAGACTGCCTTCTGCTAGAGTAGTAAAGGAAACTTGGGGGAATTTCCCTGTCATGCTGGAACTCAGGGACTATTTAGTGTGTTATGATTTGGCAAATGTGACTGTAAGAAAAGAGCTCCTCTTCACAGATGAGCATCAACTCACTGCAGTTCCACCACAGCCAGAAGGCTCTGGAAGAAACTGAAATGTGAGGCAGGCCAAACTATTCCTACAAATGGAGCATTGTTGGACAGTATCTCTTATTTGCACTGGTGTAAATCAAAATGTATATTTATTTCTGAGAGCATGAGGAGCTGACATGGAGGAAGATCAAAGCCTGGATGTTACTAACACCAGAAGCTGCATTTACGTCAGCCAGAAGAGTGTCTTTGCCTGGATATTGTGTTCAGGGTTTTCTGTATCTCTAAGGTTTTATTTCCTTTTCCTAACCATAAAAATTATTAAATGTGATTAACATAAAGATAAGAGGCAAGTAAAGCAGTGCCCTGACGGAGCTGAGAGTGCCCTGACTCAGTTGGCACTGAATTCCTGCCAGCTCTAAAACTCCTTCCCCTTCCTCCTCCACGACGGAGGATCCTTAGGGCAGCAATGGAAGGCAGTGCTGGAAGTGTTGCCCTGGGCTCTGTAGTTCACCGATCCCTGACACATAACCAAAAGAAGACTGTTCTCTGAAACCCAGCTGTTTAATGAATCTTGTTTTGCTCTTGAACAGCACCATGAATACTTGAAGCAACCCAGTGGAAGGCAGATGAGCTAAACCTGGCCTGGGCACCTGACAGTAAGGGTTGAAGCCCATCCTTTACCATCGCAGGGAAGGCAGCATTTTGGCATTGCTGCAACAGAATTTCTGCTCTGCACGACCAAGGTATGGGGGTTTTGCTCCATTTCAGCTTTTGCTAAATGAAGCAAGAGGGCTTTGAGGTGCAGCAACCCTACTCAGAATTGGCAGGAGGCTGGGTACAGGCCAGTGCATGTACCTGCATCCAGCTCAGGAGCAGTCAGAGCACAGGTAAAAAGTGAGTCCAAGAGAGTCCACCACACCTGCTGCAATAGGAGCACTGGACAGACTCACAGCCCAGGAGGCAACACCAACCTCAGGCACAGCACAGGGCAGCAGCCAACAACATACTGGGAGACCACTCAGACCAGCACATCACAGCCCCCCAAAACCAAGAAGTGGTGACTGTGTTGATCTTCCATGGTAAAAAAGATAGCTTTCATGAATAAAGAAGAAACAGACACTTAAATCAGTGTATCTACTCATGAGATTCTGACTCTTTTAGTTCTAGAGAAGCACGGCTGTGTTATTTTACTAACATAGCTGGAGGATTATTTATATGTGCACAGTACAATTTTTAACTCCCATTTCAGGCATCTGTGTTTACTCTGCTGGAAGCAGGTCAAGCTAGGAAGTGTTCTAGTTCATACTGACACGTACAGAAGGCTGTTCCCTGCTTCTGCTGAGAGCCTCTGAAAAGAAAATACAGCAGTTTGGAAATAACTCTTGAAGTGAGCACTCCATCTTGTTTCTTTCTGTTAGAGAAGGGAGGAGGAACACAGGGAAAGGCAAGTCATATTCGCGCACAAAATTTGGACTGTCAGGAAATAAACGGTGATGAATGGAGGAACTGCAATGTGTCCTTCACACAAATATTTGAGTCTTTTGCACATTCAAGCAACTTTTTTTCTTGCCCTTTCTCTTGGGATCAGAAGTGTGAACAAGAGAGTCATCTTCAATGAAACTTGGTGTGTCCATTTCTATATCCATCCCAGGACATAAACACATTGATTTTAAAAATCATCTCCTGTGTGGGAGGCAGTTCCCTCCACCTTCATCACAAATGAGGAAAAGACAGGTGGTGTCATGGCATAATTCTGCACAGCCTCGGTATGGAGGCAAGGTGAATGCAAACCCAGAACAGGCCAGAATGGGTAATATGATCAGAGTGAGTGCAGGACTCAGCCAAACAAAGTCTCGCAGGATGCTGAAATCAACAACTGCAGTAATCTGTATCACCCTGAATTCCAAGGGGCCACAGGCAGCCATTGCTGCACAGATGTCAATGTAGTTGCATCTGCCACTACAAGTCCTGTAGCTACAAGGCAGGGAGACCTCTGGCACCCCTTGGTGTGGTTCCCAAGTGTGCTTGAAAAACTCTGTGCATGTCTGGAGAGTTTCCCAACAAGCAGCCTGCAGATGAGCAGTCCCTGTACTGGGACCTGGGACTAGACCCCTCTGCTGGGACCCTCTGGGAGATGCTGGCACCCAGCAAATGTCTGGCACAGTCTTCCCAATGGGCTCAGCATCCTGCTTACAGAGCCAGATGTGCTCAGGACATGAAGCCACAGAAACCTCTCTGTGAAATCTTGTGTCTAAGCTACATCCCACTGAAATCTTGTTTCTAGGCTACATCCCACTGAACTCCTTCCACTAAACTAATTAAATGCTAATTTACAGGAATGGTATTTGTTTACACATTGTTATTGTTGTTGGGAATTGGACAGGACAACAAAAGGTCTCTGCAGCATCTCAGTCACACAAGTGTCAGGGACTCAAAGATAAGGGCCCCACAAAAGAGAGTTCCCATGTCCAGCGTGCTGGTATCAGCTGAGAACTGACAGCAATGTATCCACCTCAGCAGAACCACTATGTGCTGCTCTGCAGATAAGAGCTCTTGCCAGCCTTTCACACATCCTCATATGTTGCACCTTGCAGTGGATTTCACTAAATAAAATAAGAAATACTGCCCTTCACCCCAGGTGAACATCTTTCAGAGATTGCTGATGTTCCCAACAGAGATTAGGACTGGGGCTGTCCCCTGATGTTAATGATTCACACACCTCTGTCCCCGGTATTCCACAATATCGATGCCATCCTAGGAACCTGATATGCATCTGTCTGTGCTGAGGAGAGTCATGAGCTCCTGGGCAGTCAGATTAGGACTGAGGTAACTAGGAATGTTTCCCTAATGGCACTCTTGCAAAATTTTCCCTAAAGGGCTAGCCCGGGTGAGCCAGTGCACCATAGCTGTTAACAGTCATATCACAGACTCACAGAATCATTTAGGCTGGAAAAGACCTCTAAGATCATCAAGTCCAGCTTTCAACTGATCACCACCTTGTCAACTAGACTGGGGCACTAAGTGCCCTGTCCAGTAATTTTTTGAACACAAATATACCACTCCTTTCCTGGATCCTAATCTGTGGCCATGAATATGGTTATAAGAGTTGTCACAGCTGTGACACTCTTGGACCAGCTTCTCAGCTGAGCTACCAGCTCCCCTCCACCGTGCTGCACCTGCAGGAGATGCTCCAGCCCTCTGCCCAGATTTAAACCTTCTAGTTTGTGGGCTCATGGGTGGCTTGCAACAGCACTAAGGAAAGAAGATCTGGTTAGACATTTATTGTTCAGAGCAACTAAGGAGAGAAAAAAGGATGCTACTTGTCAGCCAGAAACAAATGTGGTTGAGATTATTGCACAGCAACACTCTTATTTACAACCAAAGTGGTACCTTCACACACAATGAGAGGAGACATATAGTAGAAGAGTAGGCAGTATTACCTTAACATTCTAACCGTATTTCTGAGTGACACACATGAGTTTAGTACTGATATATTTTACCTGAAGCTAAATAATACTAAATGATTTTGCTGAGCTTGTTAAATCCATGTAAACCAAATGTAAAATGGATGTGTAGTGCTGTAAATACCCCTCAGCTGTAAGGCTTCGTGCTAAGGAGGCTGAAAATGATGCTGTGGAGCAGCTTCCCTGGTGCAGACGGTTGTGTGAGGAAGCTGCTGTGAGGGACACCAGCTATTCCCCATTGTAATTCAGGCACTGCCTGTCCCACTTCCACATTAGAGCCTGTCTCCTGGTCCATTGTGACCACTGGCTTGTCCACTTGTTTAGAAGGGGAAAACCAGTATCAGCCCAGCTCAAAATTTTCCTCTACACTTGGAAATAGCAGCTCCATTGCTAATAACATCAAACAACTGAATTAAAACCCCTGAGGGTATTAATCAAAATATGAAGGGCAGATGGATCATCTACTGAAGTCCAATAAAGTTTGAAAGTCTACAGTTTATGGAGTGTGGTCATGCTTCACTGGATCCTGGATCCTGAGGCTGCCAGGCTCCACAGTAAAGGAACAGTAGGGAAAAACATTTAATAGACTCCTCTGATATACACCAGCTTTGCTGGGGACAGCCTTTATCTGCTGTGTGCTCTGCTCGTGGTGTGCCTCTGAAAGAGGAGTCGCTGTGCCAGGCGCCTGCTGGAAAGCGCGGTACCCCACGGAGACCCTGCCCTGGAGGGCCCAGAGCTGGCAGCACTCTGCTCAGAAGGCTCCCTCCGGGGGCTTTTAGCAGAGCACTTCTCCTGGCTGCGAACCAGTGCACTCAGCAGCCATCATCTGTAGCTGGTAGTCTTTAAATGTCTCCAAAAAAGCAAATTACATGCAGAAAACAACATAGGAAACTGTTGTGAGGAGGAGGAGGGCATCCTTTTTGTGTTCAAACAATTGTTTTCTCACCAGGTGCCTAGTTTATGACTTTCCAATAAGACCCTGTAAGCCCCTGGGAAGTTCTTTATTAACCCAGTAGTTGCACCAGCTTCTACCTCCCATAAGCAGCTCTAGAGAGCAGTGACACAGTCAGGAGCCAGGATATGTGCAGGACACCCACAGCTGAGGAGAAAGCAGGCACTTTCCTAAAACCTAGAGAAGTATCAAGTGAGACCTGCTTTGGATGTAGGAGGTTCCCTGGCAATGGACTGTGGGGATCTTCTAGCTGAGATTCCATAGATCTTAATTCACCATTCATTGCATCTCAGATACGTGCTGGAAGAGGTTATCCTTCCTGTTGCTACAAAGGCCTTCAAATTTGGCTGATTCCAACCTTTTTCTTCTACTCTCCAGCTCTCAAATATATGTGATCTCCCACCAGTGGTCAGTAATGAGGATTTCTGAGATGCCTCTGTAATGAGTTGATCAACAGACATTAAATGCTGATATAAATGAACTACAAATAAATGTCCAGTGTAGGGAAACAGAAAGGCTTCCAAGTTCAGATTACATTCCCTTGCCTGCCCCTGCATTGCTTCAAAAGCTCCAACAGTTCTTTCAAGCTGAATTTAGCAGCACAGTATTTGGTCAACAGACAACTACTGACTGCACAAGCCTCCACATAATGTTACTCTCCAGCACTTGCAAACTTCAGCCAGAATCAAGCCATAGAAAACTTTTCCAATGTATGCTACCTGGCAACTGACCTTTGTAAGAGCTTTTCCGTATGGCACATTGACCTAACTATGAGCTCTCTTTCAAAACAAAGTGTAAAAACACCCTACCTCCTCTTTGTTTCAACACAAAGTGTAAAAACAGCAGAAGACATCACTTAGCCCTTGTCATCACATGTGACACGCTTCCAAGTATCTTGCAGCAGCTCCCAGCCTCTGGGATTATTTCCTTTTTTAGCAGTCACTGCAGTGGAACAGCTGCAACCTCCTGTAGAAAGCAGTAGGCAAATCATCAATTAGAGAGGAACAACTTCTACAGGAAGTTCTTCCTTTTGCTTTTGATACTGTGGACCCTCGATGGTGGCACAACGGTAACTCACATCCAGCTAAGATACCCCCCTTCCCACATGCAGCACAGAGGAGCAGCCCCTATGCTTTGCTGGGCCCAGTGGCCCAAAACCACAGACCTCCAGAGCACCCAGACATCATGTCTAAAATATGGTCTTCATCACTACACCCTCCTCAGGTCTGAATCCACTTCTCTATAAGCTGTACCTACCTGGATACTGTTTTGATGCCCCAGCAAATCTGCATTGTACGTTGTCCTTATGAAGCACCCAAATTTCTCCCACACTCCTGTTTTCCATTCTTTTCACACATTCACTGAAGTGCCTATCCAAGTGATCTGCCTCCATCTCCTGTGTTTCCCCTGGAAACATGTCTAATCTGGATGAATTACTGGCCATTGTCCTTCCCATGTGCCTGTTTGAGATATGCCCAATTTCTGCTCTCACTTGGAGCAGTCCCTCCTTTAGTAAGCATCATGTCTTGGGAATGTCTTGATGTTCAGGCAGCTCTTGGTCATAGTGACCCTGGCAGCTCCTTCAGCTACTCTCCTTTTTCCAACTAGAAGGGTGTCTCTGTTCTCCACTTTGCATCCTTCCCAGCCATGCCATATGTATAATCTCCTCTTCCAGCCACACATCTGAGATTACTGAGAGCAATTACTGAGCAATCACGAGTGTCTGTAGATGTTCCTCCCTATTTCCTTTTGCACTGTCTTATTTGTTCTCAATCCAACAGTCTCACCCACACTCATGGAACTTATCCTGCAGTCTGACACTGAGTCATTTCCATTCCTGAATAGCAGAGGAACAAGACTTTCCCTTATACTGAAGGGTGGAAAACTGGTATTACTCAAAACCGAATTCTCTCCAGTCCTTCAGGCTGAAAGGTTGAAACCTTTTCCTTTTTGATTCAGAGGGAGAAAATGCCTCGAGAGGCAACAGATGAAACTTCTCTCTGCACTGGCAGATCATTATCTAGGGATGTTACCACTACTCATAAAGTATTTAATTTTATGAAAAAGTAGTAATTTTTAATACTCAGGAACTTCAGGTTCTTTATTGAGAATTAGGTTGTCACTGTTTGTGATACCTGGGGTGAAGTTTAGAATGCAGATAAAATTCAGATTTTCTGAAGAAGCCACACAGCTTCTTTAAAATGGGAAAACCACCAAAGAATATATGGCTCACTTTGGAAAAGAAAATAAATTATAAACTTAACTGAGGGTTAAATTAAAAAAAAAGAAAATCTAATGCTGTCATCCCAGTGCTGATCTTTCTCCTGGACAGATCAGTCCAAGAGTAATTCCAAGTCAAAAGCTGCCAATTTATTATTTCCTATCTAAAAGGTGAATCATTTTTAAGTTGTAGAGGAGAAATTCCTAAAAATTTTGGTAGGAGAGCAGCAGGTGCAAAATCTTGAGAAACCTTTGTTTATGCCCTTTCCATGGCTCATCTGGGTTACATGGAAAACAATTTTTCTTGAGGGATCCTTTCTCTATCTTAGCCAATCAGGACAAATGGGAGCCCGACTGCCTGTCCGGGCAACCAGCTGGAAGCTCTGCTCAGATTTTGGTGTGGTTCTTCCAAACATTTTGCACATGGAGAAAGTACCTGAAAACTTGAGGACTGTGGCTTAAAAATTAAAAGGTAGGTTTAGGAAAAAGACCCAGAAGGACGTGCTGGAATTTCTACATAAGGCAAATATGGATGCTTCTGTGCACCTTCACATCAGCCCAGGTGCAATGCTTCACTTTGGTATTTACCTGTTTATAAACGTGTGTGGTTTATTTTTCCTTTTGCTTGCAATGCACTGGATTCCAGTTCATTACAGTCCTGTGATGCTTGTCATGCGTATCACCGGAGACCTAGCAGGTTGAAATGATCATGTCTCAGCCTGATAACTTGACAGCTGGTTTCTGAAAGTGAAACTTGCACAGAGGTAAAATGTCAGTGGCTTTAGGCACAGTTCAAATGACTGTTCATCCTTTACACAGAGCCCAGTTAATTCTCACAGAGACGTGCTTTCTCTTAAAAGCTATTTCTTCCCAAAAGACATGTGGTCAATAGAACAACTGCTTTATCAAACGCAAACAAATTCAGCTCTTGGTCTCCATCTAATCATTAATACAGTGTTTATCCACCCCGTGTTGCAAGAGCATAATATGTTCCAAATGGGAGTTCTTGAGGAAAAAAGGCCGTCATTGCAAACCCTTCCCCCTCCTCATGGTGAATTCTTTTGTTAAGAGCTTCAGGAACTGGAATTTCTCTAAGCAATGCCCTATCAATGCAATCTAACTCTCCCCCCCACCCCTGCCCTGCACACACAGTTTGATTAAGTTACAGAAATCATGTGTTGCACAATGCAAAGACACTTGACTTCTCTCCATTATAGTATGCACAGAGGAAAACCCCTCTCTTGCTTCCCCTCATTCCAGTTTGAGCCTTAGACATTCCGGTAAATAAATCCAACATTCACACTGGAGGGGAACATCAAACGTCTCCAAATCAAACTCACTTTTCTTAATAATTTTGTACGAAAAAGGTCAATGAATGTTTTTTCTTTCTTTTATGACTTGAGGGGATGTTTGTTACTTGTTACTTGTTAATGTTTATTGAGTAATACCACATTTGCTATTCCTGGAATCTTCCCATTCTTGCAATGCTTTTCTTACTGTGAGGGTATGTGCACATTTCCTTAAATCTCTATCGGGCCAGGCAGGAGAGACACTGCAGGGTTATAGTGAAAAATGAAGTTTCAAGGTTGAAGAATCTGAGCAACACAGAAACAGGACATAAGACCTTTTCTTATGTTTTTCTCCTCCTAATGGAAGACCTCATTACGTTAGACAAAATTGACTTTTTGCCATTCTTTCCTTTTTCCTCGTGATATGGTGTTGAGTATGTGTTCCAAGCAGAGGGAATGGAAGAGAGGAGCTGCCACAGGTCAGCTTTGCACAAGACTTCAGCTTTGCTAAACCACGAAATGGCCTGAGGGTGAAAAATATCCTTCACTATTTAACCTGCAGACTGCTGAAAGGTTCAACCCAATATTTTTATTTTAGAGGGAAGGAAACAAAATACAGAGAAACACAAGAAAGTTTGTGAGTCACACCATGGAACACCAAGCACAAAATTATTTTCAAAACTTACATAAATAATTTGCTTTTGCCTGGAAGGGAGATAGGAATTACTACAATGTTGCACTTAAAAAAAAAAAAAAAAAA